>LTAE01010170.1:1408-14424 GCA_001647135.1 Pontederia paniculata
GGATGGATTGCAACGTGGAAGTCCCTGCAAAAATATGGTATATATAGGGAAAGTGGGTGTGATGTGTTCATTGAATGTGGTCCAAAGATGCGGCCGTTACGAGGCATTCGTGGGGCGTTACGAGGCTGTTGCATCATTACGAGGGCAATTACTCGAGTATTCACGGGCATTGAAGGCTGATCTCGTGGACCATGGGGCATTAAATGCAGGTGGGTGGTGGTTGCGACATTAAAGCAGGTTTGTCACGGTCCGTTATGATGCATCACGGTCCGTGACAGTTTGAAAATGGTTTAATAGCAGGTCGTGATGGTTGTTACAGGCCATAAGTCGGGCGTTCTGGAAGTTTGCAGTTGGTAACCAATTAACTTACAGGTCGTGATCATTGGTTACGGCCCGTGATCTAGGTCGTGATGGTCTTAAGGGTCGTGATCAATTGTAATGGGTCATAGGTCGGGTGAATTCAGGTGGTGATTGCCTGCTGGAGGTAACTTACGACTAGTGATGCTGTGCCACAGGTCATGACACTTTAGCAGTTTGCAGCAAAGGCTCGTTGTCGAGCCTGTGATAAGGTTTCACGATTCGTGAATTGAAAAGGTCATCTTGGTATGTCGGTGTTACGGGTCGTGATGTGCTTTAACGGCCCATGATGGTGTTGGTGCTCTGCTGGACTAGGTCATTACGGCCGTGATTAAACGTTATGGGGCATGACTTGGGACATCACGACCCGTGATGTTTGGTAACGGCTCGTGATGGAGTAGAAACGATGCTAGGGTGATTCTATTTAGGCTACTAGACGCCTATATGACCGAGACTGAAATAGACAAAAGGTAGATGTTCTAATTTATAGTCTTTAACTTCACTTGGTTCGATGTATGCTGTGAGATGAAATCATAATGATATGCAGTAATGGTATGCAGTAAGCAATAAGGAACAATCTCACCAGGAGTGTAATGTCATCGTTGATGCCCGTCATGGTGAATTTTAACAAACATGATTAGAACTTTCACCAGTTGTATCAATGGTTTTTCCTTTATCTCTAATTGTTGGGCCTTTAAGTACAGCGGCATTCTCAGGATGACATTGCGGTTTGCGTTGTTGTTGATTCTGTCTCAACAATATGCTCCTTGGTCGCCATTGCAAAGTTGTTGTTGGTTTGTATTTTGGTAGTTCCTTGGCTTTGTTTGGTGAACGTTGAGTTGATGACTCCGGTGGATCAATAATTGGTGATTTCTGGAGCTGTAATGAAAGAAATTTTGATTGTTGATGTAAATTTTTTTGTGTCTGAATTGGAGGTAGTGAAGTTGGAGTAATGGGAGAATCCATAGGAAAGCTCTTCCTTTTGACTTTTCCATCTTCAATTGTATATACACTTGTCTCTTTGACACGCCATTCGGTAGTCCATGTCCTTCTAGAAAAATTTCTTTTTGGCCACCATCTTCGTTGGTGTGAATAGTGGCATGGACATATGATTGTTGGAGAGTCCTCAATGTTCTTCTTAGGATTAGCATGTTGAGAATTCAGTTGCGCAACCTGGTTATCTAATGCATGTATTTGTGCTTCTAAGTCATCGAATTTAAATTGACTCTCGAGTTGATGGACCACTTCATTATTTTCATTTCTNCAATCGAATATGATATTAAACTCAATATTGAATCCTCAGATGGTTAGGCAAACCTAAATATATGAATTCCTTTAACAGGTAATTCAACTATCTTGCCTTAAACAATCCAGAAAATACCCCGTAACGGGTCTATCCTCAGGAAGATAATCACAAGATGTAGTAAGTTGTTTCCCTAGACTATTAAATCACCCTTCACGGGTTGACCTAACAGACCACAAATGAACATGCCCTTAACGGGTCAGATTCACAAGACACGAATTGCAAAAGTATTGACCACACTACACAGTTAATGATCAATTGTTCAAACTAAGAAATTAGGCAAACATGTTCATGAAGAATCAATTCAATGAAAAGTCTCGAAAGCTATATAAAATCTGAACAACAATAGTCTCAAAACATAAACTAAAAATATTCAGAATAGGATTGCAGAATTCGTCCTAATGACATGTGGAACAGAAGATACTCCTTTGGATGTTGTGAGAGACGACGAACAACTCCTGAACGGATGATGAACTCCTTCTCAGCGGCCCTCCATAATAATCTTCGTTCTTTGGCTTTCTTCTCCCCTTCTTCAGGATTCTCCCGGATAGCTTTTCTGGTTGCAAACAAAATCCTTTTATACCTAAGGTTTCTTAGGGTTAAATCAGCATTACATATGAACCCTTAGATCAAATCTGCTTTTCGATCAACATTGATGATGAAAGTCCAATAAAACTTGTGCAAATCCTCAGAAATATGATAAAATCAAATCTTCAAAGTCTTCAATCACATCCCAAACTTCCTGGCCGTCGAATCATCTCAAAATCTCGAATAAACAAATCTGCGTAACATTATCACGGGCCGTGACAGAATGTCACGACCCGTAAATGAAGATTACTTCATTATTCCTCAGGTCGTCACGGCCCGTGACAGAATGTCACGGCCCGTAATTCGGGATCAGGGCGGTTCGACATCTCGGGTTTTTCCAACTTACGGCTCGTAACCAGGCGTAACGGCCTGTAACAGTTCTGGACTTTGTATTTGCAGCTTCTGTCGACACCGTGATATGAAGTTGCGCTCCGTAATATGACCTATCATGACCCGAACATCATGTAACGGCCCGTGATAGATCTAATTTCTAGTTGCAGAGCTTCGGCATGTGGTCGTGATACGCAAGTTGTGATCGTGATGTGCAATATAACGTCCCGTTACCAACTATCACGGCCCGTAATCTTTGAGTTGGATGCACGGGCAGATTCAAAGGCTTCGCTGCCGCTAGTACTGATGCATCACAACCCGTGACATGTAGTCACGGCCCGTAATGGCTGTATAGTATTGATTTCTTCCTCCCGAACACGTCCATTTGTAATATTTTGTTGATTGCAATCCTTCTTCCACCTTTCCATGTGATTTCCTACAAAATACACCAAACACGAGTAGATTTCGGACTTGGAAGAATATAATCAAATAAAATAGAAAATAGATGCATGCAATATGAAAATCACTCAGAATAATGTCTAATACAATTCGTAAAATATGTTGTAAAATGCATGCTTCAACCGCGCAGATCTCCTCTCCGACGATCCAACTCCGACCTTGAGTCTCTAGTCCATATTTTGTGGTTTTATTTGATACCTTTTCTCCTCTTGAAGTAACTTTTGGTGTAAAGTTCTTATCACTTTAGTTATACTCAATCAAGTTGTACACGGCGTCTTGTATGCTCTTACAATATTCTCTACTAGAATAGTTCTTTTGATTTTCATGAAGATGTTTGAAGAATCCTTCTTTTTTCTGGAAGAAACTACCAAAATATGACTGAGATTAGGTAGTCATGTGCTTTGTATTAAAACTATAAAACCATTAAATGTACGTGTGTATGGAAATCCAAAATGCAAAATGGAGGTGGCCCTCATCTTAATCACATATGCTTAATTTTCTATCATACACTACTAGATATGATATTTGTTGGATGATTACTATGTTAATCCACAATTTCCAGAGGTCATGGGTAAAAATGTATATCAAACTGTCCATAGTTGGCCACCTATTTTGCACCTTGCTAGAGACTTTGCCTATCCAAGAAGTATAATGCATTCTAGTAGGGGGAGTGATAATAGTTAGTATTTTCTCTGTTTTCAGTTATTTTTTTCCCCTGATCAATATATTTTCCTAGATTGTCATATTTGTTCATGTCTTTTCTTTTATTTATCTTAATTTTATTTCTTCTAGGTAATGGAAAAAAATAAATTTGCCTCCAAAATGCTATTATGATCAAGAAATAGCAATTAAAACATCTTTGAGCGAGAATAATCCAGGATGAAGATTCTATGACTATCGATATTATGGGGTGAGTTGCTATAATAAACTTGCTTGCAATCTTTTATATTTTCATGATTTATATTGTTGTTGATATTTCAAAATCAAAATTTTCTTGTCTTCTTTGTTGCAAGCAATATGGAGCACATCGATTCTTCCAGTGGATGGATGTTGAACCTCACTACAGCGAAGTAATTGATGAGATGAAAAGCCGAAGATAAACTGAAAACCTGAGATAATTTGCATGTAGGAATTCAAGCAGGGCCATAATTACGTGTCATTCTGTATTTTTAGTGTGAAAAATGTTAACAAGTATTTTTATTGTTTCTTGGATGCATATTTGTAAAAATTTATTTTTCTATGTGACACTTAAATGTTTAAAAAAAATTATTGATCGAGATTCGCGTATGTGCCAGAGAACGATACTGCATTTATGTGCCTTATAAAATTCGAGTACAGATTGCCAGAAGAACGATATGTGCCTTTTTGGTTGTGCGCCGGCCATAGAACGATACTGCATTGCGTGCCTTCCATTTTAGTAATGATATTGCATTCCTTTAGTAATGATATTGCGTTCCTTTTTAGTAACGATACCTCAATTTTATTTGTCTTCCATTTTAGTTGTTCGCCGGTTGTACCTTATATTTTGAGGTGCACTAATTGCATTTATATGCGCCTTATTTATAAAGGATACCCTTTCTCAAGATATGCTAATTCTTGCCATTTAAACTCCTGAGCTGCATACATGAGACAAGTTGCTTATCATTGAAAACTATAGTCAAATTTGATTCTGTTTTGGATTGTTTACCAAGAGTGTTGTCAGAACCGGACCGGACCGGCCGGTTCGATCGGTTCGACCGTCGACCGGGGCCTAGTCCGGTCCTGATTCGATGCAAAAACCGAGTAAGGAGTTGGACCGATCAAAACCAGTCAAGAACCGAAAAAATAGTGGTCGAACCGCTTGAACCGGTCATTTTCAATGAACCGGCCGGTTCAAGCAAAAAAAAAATTGAGTTGAAAAGAGAGAGTGGGATTTAGAGATTAATGGGCCATGAATAAAACTATAGTTAAAAGCCTTTTAAATCAATTTTTATTTCTTTTTCATTTTCTTTTTAATTATAAAAGAATTCTTTACTTGATATTTGTGTTTTAATAAATAATTAAGATATATATTTATTAATAATTTTTGTATCAAATAAAATGTTAATTGATCATAACTTTTGAAAATAAATTTAATTTTTGTTCATATTTAATCATTTATTTATGACTCTTTTATCTAAATAATAAATTATATTTTAATTTAATATTTTTTAATAATATCCGGTTCGACCATCCGGTTTAATCGGTTCAACCGGTTAAACCTAATCCGGAGGCTCCTCCGGGTCGACGTCCGGTTCGGTTCTGACAACATTGATTCATACACCATTCAAAGTATAATAGGCAATTTTACAACCATTCTGCATTTAAATGCCTTCTTTATAAACATCGATACACTTTCTCAAAAGAATATTCAGAATGATATGCTTTCTCAAAAAAAAAAATACAGAATGATGCATAAGAATTGTTGTCATTTCAACATAGGATGATATGCTTTCTCAAAAAATAAAAATAAATACAAGTTGCCTATCTTTTTAAACATCATATCATTCAAAGTACATCCAATTTCTCAATGCATTGAACTTGATAATACATGTATCATTTTTCAACAACATTGCTCAGATTGGATGTCATAAATCCTAACAAAAACATAAGAATATAACAAAAGAGTTAGAACTTTAAAAACATACACAAAAAAGTTTCACGCTGAAAAATACAACAGAGACATGAGAGAGAGAGAGAGAGAGTTCGGATCTCTTTGTTTGCTCGGGGCCAACTCCTATGTTTTAGGCGTGTGTTGCCATTGTTTTCGTAGGAACTGCAAGGTGGTTAGACGCAAGGCTGATCGTGGTCGGAGCAGGGGTCAGACCTATAAGATTATATGTTAGAGAGAGAGATGCGAGACGAGAGTGTGTCTAAGAGAGAGAGAGAGAGAGAGAGAGTGGAGGGAGGACCTGTTTGTTTGCTCGGGGTCGACTCCTAGGGCTCGACGTCGTCGTCATGGAGCTGGGAGGTGATCGGACCTACAAAATCATCGGAGAGAGAGAGAGCCGCGAAATGAAAGAGAGAGAGAGAGAGAGTGAACCCGCAATGTCGCTGTCATCGGATAGAGATAGCTGCAGCCGGAGAGAGAGAGAGCCGCGACCGATCTTCAAGGTCGCCGAAGAGAGAGAGATCTGCGGCCGGAGAGAGAGATAGCCGTGAGAGAGAGAAAGAAGCACTGGAGAGAGAAAGTCAGGAGATGTGAGAGAGAGAAAGAGAGAGGGCAGACCAGCACAGTCGTCGTCGGAGAGCCGCTTTGATCGGAGAGCAAGATGTCGGAGTCGAGAAAAAGCCGTGAGAGAGAAAGAAGCGCTGGAGAGAGAGAGAGACTAGGGTTTTTGTTAGGTGTTCTTCAAAGGGATTGATATCAACCGTTCGATCAATCATTGAACGATCTAGATTAATCCCTTCTTTTTTAACTAAATCAGACTTCATCCATCCACAGATCTCCATCTGAACGGTCGAAATTTGGTGGTCGTTTAGTGAGGCCAACCGTACTGGCCTATAACTACTTTGTATAATTAATTTTCTTTTGCATATTTTTTTATTTTTAAGAGATACATGTACTAAAGAAGTTAGATGGAATATGAAATATTTGATTTGTAATTTGTGTCCTCTAATATTTTAAAATTTTACCATGAAGCATGATTTATAATATATATTGAATTGATTATATATGGTCATTCACTTATATTTTCAAATAAATGAAAATTTGAAATTAGTAAATATGTAAAATCCAAAAAATATTACTAAATTTAATTTAATTTATATCATTCATAAAATATTATGGAATATGAAAATTCAACCATAGGTTAGAGTGTATTAATTGAGAGTAATTGCATAAGTTTTTTTTAAAAAGACACCACATTGAATATTAATTAGTTATATTTGTTAACCTTAATTTTTAATGGCTAAAAAAGATTAAAATTATTTTAAAACATGAATATTATAAATATACTATTTTTAAATACTTTTATGGAAAATTCAATAAATGGAAAAAATGTGGAGAGAAAGTAAAAAGATTATACAATATTCATAATTATAAGAATTACATTATTATGAGATTATATTATATTATTGATATATTTCTATAATCAACAAAAGTTATGGGATTTGAAAAGTCTAAATAGTTTATGAAAAATATAACATAATGTAAATGAATAAATATAGTGGTTATGAACATATATTTAATAGCAATTAATGAGACATTAAACTACATTCTGATCATAATGTTTTTTGACATTTTTAAATGAATAAATTATTCAAATTAGAATATTAATTCTTTTTTTTCTAAATTTTCATTCCACCATTCTCATTTTGTTTTCTAAATTTTGAATAATTCAAAATTTTATTTGTAGCTACTCTTCGTTATTATATATGTATGTATGTATGTATGTATGTATGAAGTTCACAATAACTTAATTTTTTTTTTTGGATACCCGCTCGGGGCCCCCGGTGTCCAGGGCTACTAGCATCTGACTAATCCGGAGTCGAGGCAAAGAGCAGAACGGTATTCCTCTGGCCAAATTGGTGACTCCGGGGCTCGAACTCGGAGCTACTAGCTCCCGATCCCTCAACCCGGGACACACCCCTGCTAACCAGGTGTGCCAACTAAACTTGGTTAATAATGGATAGGAGTTACAAGTTATGAACTCAATGTTGGCAATAAAACATACATGTTAATAATGTATATATAAGTTATAAAGAGAAAGAAAAAATGGTAGTACATTGAATGAGTCATCAAATTTGATTTTTTTTTCACCTTTTCAATATTAGAAAATTAGTTTTAATGCTCAAATTGTAAAACTGACTTATCTACCTCTAATAATATATGTAACTATGAGAGTATATAAGTATATTAATATCAATTTGTATCTCATTCAATATCTATTATCATTATAAAATAAAGGAAAACTAAAAAAATAAAATAATGCAGAATTAAAAAATGTGAATTAATAATGCCAACAAAAGTATATATATTCACATTATAAAAGAGATTATGACTTTTAAACAAAATATTTGATAAATAAATGAGAGTAGAAAATTGGATAAAAGAAAAAAATGAACAACATTGAGTAGATATTGTACTTAAAAATATTTTTTGGGCCGTCATACATGTTAATATATTTTACCTCCGACGAATAAATCTTAAAGCATTCCTTCCATCGTGTGAACGAGATTGAGAAATAACAAAGATGAATGAAACTCCTTTTATATATGTAGAAGGAAGATGAAAAGTTAAGTAACTTTTGAATTTTGTTTTAAAAAATGATCATTAATGATTTTTATAATATAATAAAATTTGAAGATGAAGAGGTGTGTAACAAAAAATATAATAATGAATCATAATTTATATATATAATATGAAGTCCACAATAACATATAATTTTCGACCTAATTTTGACATTCAAGCATATTGTAAATCAATTATTAATTAATAATATAAGTTACAAATAGAATGAGAAGAAATAAAAGGAGAATTGAATGTGCAATCATAAATACAATTTCGACAATGGATGTTTAATTAAAGTTAATTATTTTTAAATGAAATTTTTGAGAAAAAAAATATAGACAAGGATAAAGAGGTTAGAAAAATTATCTGTATATATATATATATATATACTATGGCAACTTTGTATAATTAATTTTCTTTTGCATTTTTTTATTTTTAAAGGATAGATACACTTAAAGAAGTTAGATGGAATATGAAATATTTGATTTGTAATTTTAGTGTCCTCTAATAATTCATTTTTTTTTCAAAACGTGTGGTTTATAATATATATTGAATTGATTATATAGCTTAATCATTTATATTTTCAGATAAACGAAAATTTTAAATTAGTAAATATGTAAAAATCCAAAAATATTACTAAATTAAATTAGATTTATATCATATATAAAATATTATGGAATATGAAAAGTCAATCATGGGTTAAAGTGTATTAAGTGAGAGTAATTGCATAATTTTTTTTAAAGTCGCCACATTAAATATGAATTAATTATATTTATTAACCTTAATTTTTAGTGGCTAAAAAGATTAAAATGGTTGTAAAGCATGAAAATTATAAATATACTATTTTTAAATACTTTTAGAGAAAATTCGATAAAAGGGAAAAAAGATGGAGAAAAAGTAAAAACATAGTAGAATATTCTTAATTATACAGATTTCATAATTATGAGATTATATTATATTACTGATATATTTTCTATAATCAATAAAAGTTACGTATAAATTAATGCAAATGAGACATGGAACTACTATATTTAATAGCATTTAATGAGACATTGAACTATTTTATGATCATAATGATTTTTGACATCGTTAAATGAATAAATTCAAAAATATGAAAAAAAGAAAAATAAGAATTGTGGAACGAGAATTAATTTAATCTATTTATGGAACCGCCCCTATTTAAATATATATATATATATATATAATATGAAAATGGACGATTTTAAATTAATTAAATTTAAAAATAGAAGAAAAAAATAAATGAGAATGATGTAAAGAGAAGTAATGTAAACTATTTACAAAACTGCACTTATGCATGAGAATAATATTGTGTAGGAAGTGCATGCACATTTGTAATATTTATAATATAATAATAAAGATATACTTTCTCAGTCATTTTTGATATATTTTGAATTTAACAATATGTTTTGTCTTAGTAAAAAATAGAAAAGATAATAAAGGTGAGGTGTTAAATTTTTAAATATAGAATTGCTATCAAGGCATTGATGAGGTTTAATGGGACATGATAAGTAATATGAATTACTGTTCTAATTAATGTCTATATGAAGGATGAAAGAGTGAAAAATTTAGAAAATTAAAAAAAAAGATAAATAAGAGTGAAGGAAGAAGAAGTCATCTAACCTAATTACTTAACTGATCTTATGCATGAGAATTAACTAATAATATGAATATGTCGTTATTACATTTTATCTCATCAATCTAAAACATGAAGCCCTCATAATATAGTGTAGACTTGACCTCTAAGAACGATTACAATATTTAAAGATTGGATCTATGCAAGATCTAATTAAAAATCATTAAATATATACAAGATCAACTTCGGAATTTTTCTTATAAATTTTATATTGATATTATGTTAAAATTGTCTAAGGCTTAAAATGAATATCTTATTTGAAACTATCACAAAGGATATGTAATTGATATTATAGATATTATAAATAAATTCTAATGATCTCATATGTTCATACTGATGATGAATCATAGTATTTATTTCTTAACTCTTAAGAGTAATTATGTGAATTACATGAATGTTGATTATCGTTGACTCGGCCACGCCCGTGAACCAAGTGGTCACGCCCGCATAATGGTAAGTCACACTCATGAAAATAAATTCACGTTCATGAACTTCCTATAGAAAAGTCTATCACTTTACAATTACGATCGTGACAATCATGTCATGGGTCGTGACCGTCTAGGATTAGAGAATAAATTATTGAGAGCAGATTCTGACATAGATAATTTTCCTATTGAATAAGTATTGAATGAATGACTTGATTGATCTTACTGAATGAGTGACTGATACTATTGCATTGATTTAATGTCCTTGAAGATAACCTAGAAATGAGCATATTGCTCAATTGATAAGTAAAACTAGAAATTATTAATGTTTTGTGATTGAATTTATCGCGTGAAGAGGAAGACCCCGCAATTGGTTAGGTATTCATTCCATTCTATCTAGGGACCCAGTCCCTTCTGTTTAGAGTCTATATTCTTCTGTTCAGGAATTTAACCCTTCTTATGTGTGCTTCATGGTCTAGTTAGTTGTGTCTACGTTAGGACAATCTAAATTTTCATTGCATCTCGTTAAGGCTCGTCCACTGACAGATTTAGGACAAGATAATTAGAAAAGAACAAAGTGGTCATAAGTACTGACTAGGCTTGAACTTACTGAATGCTAAAGGTACTACACATCTTGATGCGACTGATTTTCTAGCCACTAGATAATCATCAAATAAGAATCCAACAGTCAAGAACATTCTGAACTCTGAAATTATTGTGCATCATAGGTTGCGCTTGATGTTCTGATCATTCATGAATTTAAATCACAAAATAAAAAGGGGAAAGTATCGTTACTTATTTATGTATTGGATTATTGATATTTCCCTATTTCATCTGCATATATACTTATCCCTATTGATTATTATTGTTTCATATTGAGAGTGAATTGCCTCCCCTGTTTTTTATCATGTAGGTGATGATCACAACTAGTAAGTGATGGCATTGATGATGTAGATATTCATGAATATAAAGGCCATCACATGATGAGGGTCTAGTCTTGAGTCATTTTAATTTTGTCAAGTTATGAAACTATTGTTAATTATATTTTTTTTATTTTTATAATAATGTAACAAAGCATTTTTATTTGTCTAGACTTATTAAAAAAATTCTTATTTTAAAAATTATTGCTTTCGCATTACATGTTTAGTATGTTGACGAGTCTTTTGGTCAAATATAAAGTCAAAAAGGTATATCGTAACGTCTCCAAGTTTATATTTTGTCATCGAGTAATGATGTCATATATGAAAATTAATTTTGATCAAGTCAAATAATTTATTTCATTTGATATAAACGAAATTAAACTAAAAGGTTTCCTAAAAAGTGCGAGGTATTTAAAGAATAGCATGGATTGAAGCCTATGTTTGACAAATTGAGCGGTTGATAAGCGGATAACGGTTATAATGATGGATAATGGGTCAACTAATATAGAGTGGTTAGCGAATAGATATTAGCATTTAAAAATTTAACTAAGAAATGGATATATAAATATTTGATAAATTTAGCAGTTTAATATCTTTTTTTATATAAAATGACGTAAATTTAAGATCTTTTTTTATATAAAATGACGTAAATGAAGATGAGGTAATAAATTATAAAAATTTTGTATTATATTATATTATATATATACTATCTATTTTATGTTAAAATTTTATATAAATAATTATTTAAATAATAAAAATCAAACAAAAAAATTATTTAATAAATGATAGCTTTTATTCTGGAAAACAATATAAATAATTATATATAACAATAAGGATTTATCTTATTTATATTAAAATTTATATAGTGTATGTTGAAGAGGGATAAATTTGAAATAAAAAATTTGCTCTCTACCCTCTAACAAGTTAGCCTATTTAGAACCTCTAATTAATCTTTAGGGGGCGTTTACTGCATTACCTCTTAACATTACCTAACAGAAAGATTATCACCTATTAAATTACCAGTAATTTACATTTTATATATAAGTAATTCAAGTGATAATTCAGATTATCATATTCACTTATATAAATGATTACTAAATAATATATCAAAATACCCTTTATAAAAATTATTAAGTTAAAAATTTTATATTATTGAACTGAAATTTATCAAATTAAATTATAAACTCACAAATTAATGTATTTAATAAATTAATACCCTTCAAATTAAAATAATAATAAAATAATCTTTATAATTAATAATAATAATTTATAAAACGTTAGTCTAATTAATAATACTTATAAATAACAATAAGTGCTATATTTTAATTCATAATATGATCATAATAATATAATATTATATAAATATTATTTATTATGATCATTAATGTATAATAATAATAATAATAATAATAATAATAATAATAATAATTATTATTATTATTACTATTATTATTATTATTATTATTATTATTATTATTATTATTATTATTATTATTATTATTATTATTATTATTATTATTATTTGTGTTGTTGCTATGATTATATGATGGTTTATTTATTGTGTTATGTTTTATTTATGGAAGATTTAAGAGGGCGAATATGGAAACTAATATAAATAAGATTACCACTTGGGTGGTAATCTGGATGGACACAGGCATATCCCTAGGGGGCGTTTTCTTCCCGGTAATCTTTGTAGATTACTGGTAATCTGAAGTTAAAATTACCTGGG
>LTAE01010171.1:0-15236 GCA_001647135.1 Pontederia paniculata
TATATATATATATATATATATATATATATTATTTTAGGAGATTCAGTATTCAGTATAAGACTAATCCTCTTATGAGATTTCTCAAACCCCTCCCAAAAGTTTTCTCTTCTTCTTGAGTGCAAGTTCATCTTGATCTTGGTGTGGATATTGTTAGAAGAATCACATTTGTAATTTTTGGAGGGTGACCAAGACAGTGAGCGCTCCGATCAACCTTTTTGGGATACAAAATTCTCAGTTATGATCTAAACTATTCGATGTTAAATTTGTTCTATAGATCCTGAAGCACATGATCTCGATATGAAAAAAAAGGTTTTTTATATTTATGCGAGATCTAATTTCTTATGAGTGTTTTGTGAATGGAAGCAAAGCGATATTTTTGGAGGATTCATGGTATACAAGAGTAAGGCTTGTGGAACAATCCATGACTATAAAAACTCCAAGTTACTTGCAAAATTAGAAGGTTTGCGAACTACTAGATCCTACAAGCCACTAGAACATCAACGACTTTAGCACCATTTTGTCATATACATAAATATGTAGTCTAGTTCTATTGCAACCTCCTTATCCATATGGGTTCTTGGATAGACTTGTGTGGACTCCCAACAAATATGCTAAATTCACAATGAAATCATACTACCAAACCCATCAGGAAAGTGTGGCCACACAACCAAATAGGTTATGGCAACACATATGGTGATGGAAAGGACCCTATCACATTATGTTCCAATGGTTGGTCGGCCAGCAAGAATTAGCTACAAATTCCCTGAGAGCATCAAGAGGACTATCTGCGAGTGACAATTGTAACCATTGCAATATTGATTTTGAAACTACTGTCCACATCATAAGTATATGCTCAGTGCTGAAATTTAATGACTCCTATACTATTAACAACCAATTATTTTACTTTATGGATTTACATGACTAGATCTAGAATAACATCACTCTCAATTCAACGCATCATTCAGGCATACCTTGGCCCTTATTGTTCGGGGAAGGATGTTGGCTATTATGGAAGTTGCACAACATCTCTAACTTCTATCCTTCGACTCTAATACCTTTTGACACACACATTAAAGTCCTGCAGATAAATCAATCCTTCCATGACAACCTAAGCATTAACCTGCTTTTACATTTATGTTATACACTAATATCAACCATCAAGACCTTAAACCGCAATAGGTTTTGTACTATTGGTCACAAATGGCACGTCAAAAAGCTCACTAGAAGTTATGGGATCAGAGGGAATTATCTTAGACAATATGGAGCTTGGATATAGTGTTACGTGAAAAACACTAGCCATGCTTCAGTGCTATATGCAGAACTCTTGGTAGTTTAAAATGGTTTACGCATAGCATCATGCAAAGGCGAGCACAAACTTCTCTTGCAAATGAATGCCTCATCCATGATCAAGACTATAATGACCCCAAAAGTGCACCCTGCCACATGGCATAATGCCCTCCCAAAAATACTACGAACTTACATCTTCGATATGATATTTCAACAATTGATTAGTCAACATGATGAACAAGTCATTGCGGAAGCTAATACTATAGCCATAACCAAAACCTATGCCATGTGCAAATCACCTCCTCATTGACACCATCAAACTACCATTGTGCCATCACTATCTATTTTACCTACATGATCAAAAGCGAAAAAGACAATTCACCCATGAGCTATAAAGCCCAATATGTAACAGTAATAATCAATAGGAAAAAAATATGTAGATAAAGATAAGAAGATATCAATAAATTATCATGATAATCAGTGGTGTTACTTTTTTCTCGTGTTCAGTAACTTTTATTTACGAATGACCAGAACATCAGTTGCACCATATGATGCACAGTAGTTTCAGGGTTTAATATGTTCATGACCATTAACTTTTTTACTTTAGATTATTTTTTCCAATGTCATAAATGACTAGAACATTGGTTACACCACGATATTCATTGTGTACAATATGCAGTATGCTAAAGTCTACTCTTAACTTAGTACCTCATTATTTCTTTCTAATTATCTTGTCCTAAGTCAATCAAATATTACAATTAGTAAGTGAGCCTTTACCAGGCACAATGAAGATTTCGCCGCAAGCATGGCTAGCTAGGACATTAAATAGTTAGTAGTTTCAATAATTAATCGGGACAAGTCACATAGTCGGTGTAAACCTTATAGCCAGGATAAATCCTACAGTCGAGATAAATCTCAAGTCGGCGTGACCATTCTCTTCATGCGAAAACAATTTTTAATCCTATTGTCCGTTGAGCAATACACTTGCTTCTAGGTTATCTTCCAAAGATCTTAATGTATACCAATATTTAAGAAATAAATCATTAGGGTTTAACAATCATTACGATCCAAGTTCACTTAATTTCATCATTTTTCACCAGGCAAGACACGACCCACATCGGATGCCAATGCAGTCCTCGTCCATGTTTTATGAAATCAGTCATGAGTCATGTTAGGTTGGCAACACGATCTGCATCAACTGACATGACCCATTTTGCACACAAGATGTACACACACACACACACACACACACACACAGATATATATATAGTTCGTTTCCAAGCGAAATGGTCTGGTTTATTATTTTATTAGTTAACACAGACCATGTTTGATACAACACGATTCAGGTTAAGGTTAGGGTTTTCATTGGTGTCGCCTTCTATTATTTTTAACAATATAGTATAGGAATTATTGTTTTAATGTAGGAATAACATCATTATCCATCTCTCTTAATCATACCCACATGTAATACCCTAAGGTTGACCATGTATTTACATACCTTAATTTTCAAGTGATCTAACTCCGTGTCCACATTCGTGTTCGATCTCCTCGTTTCTCCACCATAATAGATCGTGAATTAATCCCTCCTAACTTAAACATGAGAAAACTAATCATCAAGAAAAAGGGACTAATGGATCTTACCTCTAATTCTCAAAAGGAGAGAAGAAAGGAGAGAGAGAGAGAGAGGAAAATTATGAGAATAGAGGAGGGGTTAGGATCCTATTTATAGAGAAGAAAAATCTCTCTCTAGATATAATTTGCTTGTTATTAGGAGTCCCTTGTAAATCATTTTGATTAGAACTAGAAATATTACAATAATTTGACTTTGACTCTTATCCTTCTCTTGATCCTGATCATCAATCGATAGGAGTATATTTTGAACTCAATTTAATATATCAAGAATCATAGATGAACATTATTGATCAATCATTCAGTCTAACGCGTCAAATAGATCAATACAGTATGGCTATAATGAAGAATACGACAGTATTGGTGCAGGCGAAGAGATTTTGATTGAACCACATTGGAGAGTATGGTCATATCACATATGCACTATTTTGGGGAATTATTTTGATGAGATTTTGAGCCGTATTGAAGAATACAACCGTATTGGGGAAGACGAAGATATTTTAGTTCGGTCATATTGGATGATACGATCTTATTATGGTGGTCAAAAGGATTTTGACCCGGGCGTATTGGACAATACTGCTGTATCAGGTCTAGGGCATCTTTGATACGATTTTAAAATAGCAAAAATCTAAGTCACGAAACATCAAAACATGAATTAATACTAAGCAACACATAATTTATAGACAAATGCACAAGTTTCTAATATGAATGCAACATATGTCAAAAGCACTTGGATTCATCTCTAATTTCTATGACTCTTTTTCTTTAGGAATATATAAGGGCTTCAACATGCATAAATCTATCATTCTGATGAGCATGTATGATCAGATAAATTGAGTTCAAACTATAATCCTATCGATTGATGATTGAGATTATAACCCTTTATGACTTTGAATTCATCGAACTTTAAAAGTTTAAATGAGTTATAAGAAGAAATACTAAAAATCAAGGGTCGCCATAGGATACTCAATGCGATCACTATCATTATTATTCATTGATAGGGACATCACCGAAGGCATGTGAATTGTTCTTCCCTAAATAAGGCACCTATTGTGGCTTGATCCTCCACCTACCATTGGCATTGGATTGTATTATTTGCGTGGCGAACCTTATAAAAGTGAAGAGCTCTTTCTAGACAACTTCTACTGATTTGAATAATATTCATCAAGCAAAATCATTGAATCGTATTGAAACATTGAATCATATCGAATCATTGTATCGTATCGAATCATTGAACACATTGAACCAGTGAAGTACATTGAATCATTGAACCTAATGAAAACCATCAAATGACATGGAACTATTGAATCTCATCAAGCTGCATCTAGCTTGACAATGAATCAATGTGTTGATATTGATAATTGATTTATGATACCTCCATGAATCTTATAGAAAAACTGCAATATGTAACCGAAAGTCATTATGATTATTTTCTTCAATATTCTATTATTTTAACTTGAAGTTCATTTCTATTATTACTATATTATTTATCACATATTTGAGCTTCATTGCTCATGAGAGAATTATTTTTCCTGTATTTGATTCATGCAGTTGCATGTCAATGGTGGATGGTTTAACGGTGTGCGGCGACGATGCTTGGGCTATTGGGTTTGCATATGGCTTAGGGACCCCTTTGAGTTGTATGTCTAACTTATGTTCGAACATCAGTTGTAATACAAGGATTATGTGACATATGTATTTCCTTCAAACCTTGGACTTTCGCTAATGAGATGTTTTCATGTTATCAGCTAGACCTTAAACTTTTATATTTGAGATTATTCAAATTTTCTTTTCTTAAACTGTGTTTTGTTATAGTAGTCATGTTGAATTATTATTTTATTGACCAAAGAATCAAAGTTGTGATCAAAGTAATGCATTGAATAACCTCTCGAGGAGTGATCTTTCTCACGTGATGAGGATGATTTTTGGGGAAGTTACATATGATGATATCGTAGCGCACTTAAGAGGACATTCTATTATGTGGCAGCGTGTGCTTTTGGGGGTGTTACATATAATATTATTCACGTTACATGTATATTAATATTGTAATTAATTAACATGCCATTATCATGCATTAATCTTTTCATAAGTTTATTTAATCATGAAGTTAGTTCTTACATGATTTTCCAAGTTAATTATAAGCGGCTTCACAAATTATTTCCTACGATATAAATTAAGAATTTTAGTTGTAAGTTCCCTGTATTGTTTATATTTTCAATCGTGAATTAAATATACGTAAAGTCGTAACATGTAGGCTAGCATTCTATTAGTTTTACATACACATGAACATGTGGCACATGCAGGTACCAGTATATCAAACTATTCTTGCTTACTACATTTTCTTTAATAGTATATGGGATTATATTATATAATTTAAATTTTAAATAATAATTTTAAAAAATATTTTATATGATGATTTGACATTATGCTGCATTCAATTCTATTAGTTTCTTATTAGTTTAGTTATTTATAATTACGCCTACTTTCAAATATATGATGAACACAATGGCAAAGTATGCGAATACTAAATGTCTTATCTCCTTATTCTTCTTCATTTTTAATAATATTATAGATATTAGGTTAACAAAATCAGGTTTAATTTAATATTAAATTATTCAAAAAATAACTTATTAAATAGTGACTTTCCGAAGCATAATAAATAATAGTTTTATATTAATATTGGATTATTAGTAGGGTAATAATTTTTTTTACATATTATTGATAATAAGTGTGTTATATATTTAAATTATTATAAATGATATTATATTGATTTAATTTGGTTGAAGTCGATAAAATTGATTCAATTATAACCCAATTGACATTTCAATTAGGTCATGAAAAATATTTATTAGAATTGGATCGATGAAAAAAATAAAAGAAAGTAGTCAAAGGGTGACGTGACAGTTTTAGATTGTATTAACTAAGACCCCTAAATGCATAATTAATTAAGTAGTTGTAATTATTTGAAGAGTCTTTATAATTACATTTAACTGTATTAAACAATAGTGCCTAATCATGAATCCGCCATCACTTTTATGTTTAGTTGGCATTTTGGACAGAGAGGAAGAAGAAAAAAAAGGAGGACAAATTAGTGAAGAGAGAAAAAGAAATTATTATATATACACCGCTAAATTTAAAATAAATAAAGTGCAATTTTAATTAAAAAAGTCAATTAAATTAATAACTTTCTTTTCAAAAAAAATGTATCATACTCGATCCATATATAGCTCTCCTTTCTTGTCAATCTAATAACAGCCTTAAGCAACTATTGTTGATGTGAGAGAGGTAGAAAACAACAAAATTTTCAATCATTAAATTGAACTCTAACGAGTGGTCGCATCTCTCCCTTTTTACTCTTTCGATGACGTGAGTTTACTTTTGGACACCTATGTTTACTAATTTGCTCGCAGCAAAAAAAAATTAATTCATGAATTAATCTATGACAATTATCAAACTGCTATAGAATTCGAAATCTTGAACAGTAGCACTACGAACATTTATACGTACATGTTTTCAAAAAAGTCAATTAACTCTGACTAGGTAAGAGCAATGGAAAATTTGTATTGATGTTGCAGAATTATTAACATCTGATTAATTTAAAATTAAAATAAGTAGTATAATAATATATATTTAATAAATTAATAATTTTAAAAATTAAATTTAAAATTACTAACTCTCATCGCTGGTAAGACTCATCTCTGTTAAGTAATCGTGTCAATCGATCGATTGGCATAATGCAATAGTGAATATCTTAATATCAACAAAAGTTAATAATTCAAAATTAGATATTTTTGTCCGAATACTAAATTGATTGAGTGCTATAATCTCAAACACCGATAGATCGACCGAAAAAAAAAAGTCGCATGCACGTCTTTGTAACGTATCTATAATTCCGTGAGAGAACAATGCGTACGTTTTCATGCGAACTCAAAAGACTCTTTCTCTCTCGTCATCTTTTGGACTCCAAAGTTCAAATTACAACAACAACAACAATAGCACAACACAACACGCTTCTTCTCACAGACGCACTGCATGCATGCATGCATGCAACAAGTGTAAGCAAAACAAGCATGAGCCCTCCCCTCTCTTTAAATACTTGGCGTCTTCCACCTCCTAATCTTTTTAACTTCTTCCTCGCAACAGCTCAACATCACATTCTCTCTCTCTCTCCCTCCTAAGAAGCCATCCAACAGGTGTCGAACACCTTCTGAAACGAACCTTTTCTGCAGTCCAGCTTTCGTTTTTTAAATTCTTCTACTTAATTTCCAACCCATGACCTCACTGCACTTTTCGTTTACTAATAGGGTGCCCTTAACACAGTGTTTGACAAATAAAAAATTAAATTAAATTAAAATTTTGAAGTTTGAAATTGGACAAGTCATTATTATTTTTATAACAAATTATTTTACATGTTAATAATTTTATTAGAATTTAACGAATAAAAAAACTTTTATATTTTGATTATACATCTAATATAGCTTCTTGTTAATTTTTTAATATTATTGATATCAGTACAAAAAAGTTTTTACTGTACGGTATTTTATTATGCATATTTAATCTAATTAAAAAATTATTAAAAATTAATTAATTATTGATTACATATTTTTTAGAAAGTACTTTTATTAAACTCATATATTTTATTTTATAATTATTAACTAATTTAATTGTTAAATTTATCAAATACTTTATTATTATTAACTTATTAATTCACTAAATTTTAATTATTAATAATTAATGATTATTTGTTAAATAAATCTCTATATGTTCTTAAACTATTATCGACTTATTAACTCTCTTTTGATATCGAACATATCTTCTTTTCCTGTGATACTTTTTACATCGAAACTTTTATCGACAACATTTTTCCCCTACTGCCAACAATATATGTTGTTTTTACTCTAATATTTTATGATGAGCTTTCACTTTTGTATAAAAAATATATATTTGGTATTTTATTTTAAACCATGTGAATCGAAATATAATCCTTTATTATTTATATGTGCATTCTAATTATTGTTATATCTTCAATTCATTATATTTTTTTATGACCGATTATTAGTAGCTCGAACGATAAAAATAATTCTCTAATCAAACTAAACGACTCCAAAAATTAAATTTAAAATTAATAACTTTTATCGAACTTGTACACACCTTCGATAATTAATTGTGCCAAATAAATTTAGTTAATTATTAATAACTTTTAATTCTTTCACTTGATTAATGTAATTCGATCGAATGATAATTTGCTTGTAAGATTAGAATCAAATTAGGAATTAAGTTTATAAGCAGCAATGATAAATGAAGCAAAAAATAGTAATCAGAAGAAAAAAAGTTCCTTTCGAGGAAAGATGATATATTAACATAGTCATTCACTAAATTCACTGTGTCGAATTTTTAACGATATAATAAAAAAAAAGTAAAAGAAAATTAATAATAAAATAGATAAGATGGAGTGAAATTAACTAAAATTTAAGGAGTAGGAATAAAGGAATCCTTACTAATATATGCCCAATCTACGGGGCGCTTTGACCATGTCGATGACCTCTTCGGAGCTCCCTCTCTTTCTTCGACCTCTCCTCGCCGCACTCCCAACTCCTCATCCATGGCTCGCTCCTCCTCCTCCTCCTCCTCCTCTCCCAAAACTTCGGTTCTATCCGATGGCCTCCTCTTCGCCTGCGGCGCCGCCGTCGCCCTCATCCTCTTCTGGGCGGTGTCTTCCTTCTTCGCCCCTGCCCCCACCCCCATTGTCCTCCTCAACCCTTCTCGCTCTTCCCATCCGCCCACGACCGCCGCCGATCACGGCGAGGGCTCCGACGACCCTGCGGCGACTACGTTCTATGACGACCCGTCTGTAACTTACACGCTCGACGGCCGCATCACAGACTGGGACGCCAAGCGCCGGGAGTGGCTGCGCCTGCACCCGACCTTCGCATCGGCCGCCGGAGGAGGAGAGCGCGTCGTCATGGTGAGCGGGTCGCAGGCGGGACCGTGCCGCAACCCACTGGGCGATCATCTTCTGCTCCGTTTCTTCAAGAACAAGGTCGACTACTGCCGGCGCCACGGCGTGCAGCTCTTCTACAACACGGCGCTGCTCCACCCGGCCATGCACACCTACTGGGCCAAGTACCCGGCGGTGCGTGCCACGATGCTCGCCCACCCGGAGGCGGAGTGGGTGTGGTGGGTGGACTCAGACGCGGCCTTCACGGATATGGACTTCTTCCCGCCACTGCCCCGCTACCGCGACCACAACCTCGTCGTCCACGGGTGGCCGGACATGGTGTACGGCAACAAGAGCTGGGTCGGCCTCAACGCCGGCGTGTTCATGATCCGCAACTGCCAGTGGTCGCTTGACTTCATGGACGTATGGGCGGCCACGGGGCCGCAGACACCGGACTACGATAACTGGGGCAAGACCCTCAAGTCCGAGTTCAAGGACAAGGTGTTCCCGGAGTCCGACGACCAGTCGGCGCTCGTCTACTTCCTGATCAAGAACAGGGATACGTGGGGCACCAAGATATACCTGGAGAGCAGCTACTACTTCGAGGGCTACTGGGTTGAGATCATCGGGAGGCTGGAGAACATGAGCGACAAGTACGTGGCCATGGAAAGGAAGGCAGACCAGAAGCTGCTGCGGCGGAGGCACGCCGAGGTGGTGGCGGCGGCCTACGGCAGGGCGAGGGACGATGAGGTGGCTAGGGCGGGGATGGTGAGCGGGCCGGAGGGGTGGCGGCGGCCGTTCATGACGCACTTCACGGGGTGCCAGCCGTGCAGCGGCGACCACAACAAGATGTACTCCGGGGAGAACTGCTGGCAAGGAATGCAGCGGGCGCTGCACTTTGCCGACGACCAGGTGCTCCGCGACTACGGCTACCGCCATGACGGCCTCTCCAGCACCGCCGTGCGCCCGCTGCCCTTCGATTTCCCGGCAACCATGCAGTGACGATCGAATTGATCTCAACAAGAAGTTTAAGAAAAAAAAAAAAGAAGAGAAGAAAAAGGAAGAAAAATAGGAAGGAGGTTAATTTAAAAGTAATAATGTGTTTTCAGGGGAAATATGTATCGCTCATGATTAAATTTATGACAAATCTGTAAACATTTCTTTCTAACTCTTGTTCTAATTTGCTCTTTCTTTTTTTTTTTTTGTCTTGTGATATATAAAAATATTTCTTTCAACGTAACTTATCTTTTTGCGGTCATTATCGGATTTCCAGGAATCCTTCCTTTTACTTTGTAGATTTTGTGCGTAAAAATTCAGCTTTTCCTTTTACTTTGTTTGAGAGGTTAAATTTTTATTGTTTTTTTTCGGATTTATGTAATAATTTTGTAGATACTTAAAAGAAAAAAATGCGAATTTTGTACTCCTTTTATAACAAGAAAAGAAGTCATCATTATTTTTTCGATTAAATTTATTACTTTTTTTCTAGGTGGAAAAAGTTCACAGTGCTAGGATCCACTGCAATGCCGATTGTCATAAAATGAAACACGTGGCAACGGATGGACTCGGGATAGATTGTAACAGAGCTTTGTATGAATTTTTTTCGATTTACGGCCATTAATTTTCAATATTAGTAGCACTTCATTAATTGGATGATCGACGAACGCGATAAAGATAAATTTTAAATAAAATTATCTTTTTATATTCGAATTTAAGACTTAATTTTCATTCTTTAAAAATGTAATTTGACTTATAAACCAATTAAACTATCAACTTTGATTAGCTTTGTCTGAAGTTTGTAGGAACGTTTGGTGCTCAAAAGTATGTAACGAAAAACTAAAAATTAGGAATATATAGTAGATATTTAATACAAAATTATTGAGAACGAGATCTTAGAGTTATAAAATGAAATCAAATAAAGATTATAAGATTTTGTAAAAAATATTATAAAGATTGTAAAAATTTATGAATTAAATCGTACATAGTTAAATATAAGAAATTATAAGATAAATTATAAATCTTAATTCAATATGCTTTTATTAAGTAATTTGAATGGTATGTAAAAGAATTTTGGTTAGAACTTTAACAAAAAATATTAAAAATTAATTGGCATAAAAATATAATTCTATTTTTAAATTCAAAATATACAGAAGTTCCTAAAAAGAAACAAATCCGAAAGGATACAATAGACCACTTAAGATATATATTATTTAACTTATTATAAAATAATAAATATAAAAGGGTTCATTAGCTGTGAAATATTTGACGCACCATTCGACTGTCCGACCATGGAACACAAAGAAATTATATATTATTTCGAAGTTCGAGATAAATCCATCAATAATAATTTGAGAGCTTTCCGTGCGATTTGCAGAAGAACCTTTTCGATTCTTAGAAAAGATAAATGATTAGCAAACTAAGTAACAAAAATCATGAGTTCAGATTTAATCTTATATGTGTTTGTGAAAAAAATGATGAAGATTATCTTTTTAGAGCTTGAAATTATTTATAAGAGTTCAAATTTATATTGTACTATGAGAGTATCATATTTTAGATTGATGAGATAAAATATTAAAATAATTTGAGAGTTTTAAATAAGTAGCACGACATCATTCATAACATCATGACTTAACTCACCGTGTATGAAACAAAGAGAGAGGTCACAAATACCTTGGTTTCGAACACTAAGATATCAAATAATGAGTGAAATCCCTACACAAAACAAATCAGCAATGTTATCATTCTCATCAAACTCAAATCAGCCCTAACACGTGGTGTAACTAACCTTGTAAGATTCATCGTGCGCAGCTCGGAATCAAGCGAGTTCCTAGTCTACTCCGTCAATGTCAAGTATCTGGAAAACTGAAAAATCAGCATACAAACCACTTGGAATTAGTTAACATATAAACCCTAATCACTTGAAAAACCTTCGATACATCAATTGATAAATTAACCATGCATCTAGTTTGCTTACCTTTAGAAACAGAAATGGAAACCACGCGAGTGATGGCCAAAATCCAACCATAATGCCTCTCTATTGTTCCATTACCAAAGGCACACAAATCAGCTTTCAATCCTCAATTAAACCTTAAAACTATAATCACCATTAGGGACTTACTGAAGAAGAGAAAGAATCAGAACCATGTCTATGTTATTCCCTTCAGACGTCGACTGCTCGTCCTTGTGAACCATGACGAGTCGATGAGAGCAGGAAATTCGAGAGGGAAGGAATGACTATTCTAACAGATAGACTCTCCCCGGAGAAGTAGGAGTGTGCTGCCCTCTCGAGTCGTATCTCTTCCGGCTCCGATGGCGTACGTGCGAGCGAGACTCCAATTGTAACAATCGGAGGAAATCAATCCATATAGGTGGTTAAACCCTATTACTCCAAGGTACTATGACCCAGTAGATGAGAGAAGAGGAATTGGGCAGCTTCGTCAATCGCCGATGTTCGGCGCATGTGTCGTCAGAAATGGCAAGTTCTGGCAAGAAGGAGAAAGGGGGGTAGGAAGATGCTCAAACTCGGCTGGAAAAAATCAGCTCTCGATGCACACTAAATGTAATATGTGTCACTTAA
The DNA here is from genome assembly GCA_001647135.1 of Pontederia paniculata. NCBI lineage: Eukaryota > Viridiplantae > Streptophyta > Magnoliopsida > Commelinales > Pontederiaceae > Pontederia > Pontederia paniculata. The sequence continues at coordinate 12,429 of LTAE01010171.1, forward strand.
TATATATAGGATTGCATGAGTATTGTTTATTAGATGATTGATATGTATTGTGACATATAGGTTAAGGTGGATGCTTTAGATTCAATTGTTGGTGTGCCAAAAATGATAGACTTTAGTCTAAGACATGAAAATATGATTTTTAAAAATATTAAAATTTATAAAAAAAAGTCTCGATAATTGTAGATGCTTTAACTTCAACTGTTGGCGTGCCAAAAATGCTGGAATTTAACATCCGATAAAATTAGAACAATTACTAGACTTTTTTCCCAAATTTTAATATTTTCAAAAAATATATTTCATGTCTTTGACTAAATTCTAGCATTTTTGGTGTTGAATCTAGGATCCCGAGATTGTTTTGATGATCACAAATTTATGATGGAACTTAGGTTGAATTAATGAACTTGTGAGCTGATTTCTAAAATACAGGATACTCGGGTTCAGAGCATAATAGGTCGACCGAAGTTAAAGAGCGGACGACCTATGCACATAGAAGACATATCAGAAGAACTTTATGTGTGCAGAGGTCGTCCTAAGTATATGGAGTGGTCGACCAATATTGAATGCAAATGTCTGTGAAGAGGAGTCAAAGGCTGAACGGTCGACCAAAGATACAAAGAGGACAACCAAAGTAAAGGGATTAACAGAAGAGGTCGTCCGATGAAAAACAATGGGCAATCGACGATATCATACATACAACAAAAGGATGGAGAACGAGCGGTCGAAGGAGAGGTAGATGCCCAATGAGAAGACTTAGTCGAAGAAAGGTCTTGGCTAAGCAGAGGAGAGGTCGTCCGATGTTGAAGAGAGGACGACCGAAGATCTGAGGTTGAAGGCAATGGACGTCCAAAGGGCTTAGAGTGGAGACAATGGAAGACTAGAATATTTCCAAGGCTGGAGTGGACGTCCGAAGGCTCTTGTGTTGAAGCAGCGAACGACCAAAGCAAATGATAGACAGGAGATCGGTCGACCAAAGATGAAGCGCGGACAACCGATGGACATCAGGCGAAGACAAAGGGCGTCCGGGGTCTTGGTGAGAAAACAAGCGGTCGTCCAGGAGTTTGTCAAAGCTGATGGAAGTTGGAGATCAGACGACCGCAGGATTGGCAGATGACCAATGAGGTGTCAGAGGTCGTCCGAAGGATGAAGAGATAAAGCAGCGGTCGACCAGGGTTCTGATAGAAGAGGACGTCCAAGGAATCTGGCGAGTTGTTAGTGGACGTCCGGAGTTGGTTAGAGGAAGCTTTGGCGGATGTCCGAGGATCTTATTGGGAAGTGAGCGGACGGTCAAAGTATTGACAGAGAAAGGAGCGGACGTCCGAGGATCTCAGTGTGGAATGAGCGGATGCCCGAAGTGTCCACAAGGAAGAGCAGTGGACGCCCGAAGGATTCAGGGAGAATCAGCGGGCGACTAGAGATGAGTGGAAGTTGGGACATGTCAAGATCGGTCGGCCATAGGTGGTGGCGGACGATCGAAGGAGTTTGACAGATGGCTTCACTCGAGAGTGGACGACTGAGGTGATTGAGGTGCAATCAACGGACGTCTAGAGATGAGTGGAAGCTGGAGGAGGACAAGATCGGTCGACCGAAGATGAAGCGTGGGCGACCGAAGGAGCTTGACCTCATTCTTCAACTGAAGAGTGGACGTCCAGGAAACTGAAGAGGAATCAACGGGCGACCAGGGATCAGTTGAAGAAGGGTACTCACGTCAAGATCGAGCGGCCAAAGGATTGGAAGACAACCGAAGGAGCTTGACTGAGGGAGAAAAGCTTCAGCACTAGGAATTGCGGACGCCCGAGGGTGAGCGATGACGACCGAAGCACCAAGCGACAGTTCAAGTGGAGACTTCACCAGAGCACCGGTCGACCGAGGCAAGAGCAGCGGGTGACCGAGGAGTAGGTGAAGGTACTGTACTTGCATTAATGGCTAGTTTTCTGTGTAAGAGAATTAGGTCGCTAGTGCAGAGTATATATTATAATTCCAAGAGTCTTAAAAAGTAACTTTGACAAAATATTCAGTGAGAGCATTGAGCGAGAGAAAGCCTTAGTTCCCCTTCTGCGATTCGAGTGAAGAATCCAGGATAGAAGGGATTGTGAGTTCTTGAGCGAACTGTAAGAGGTTGTCTCCTTGTCATCGAGAAAGAAAGGAGAAGTTGTAAAGGAACCTTCGCCCTTGAAGAAGGAGTTCAGTGATCTCCGGAGATCTCGAGTTTGAGAAGACCGGAGCGGGGATGTAGGCCAGGAGTTCGGCCGAACCTCGTCAACAAACTTTGTGTTTGTGTGCTTGTTTGTTTTCTCTGCTTTTTCTCTCTACTTACTTATACTTGCATCTGCATACTTCCGCTAATATAACTCATCTATCATAACAAAAGTAGAGAAAGTTTTAATACATCAATTCACCCTCCCCCCCTCTTGGTGCCATCCCGATCCTACGATTGGTATCAAAGCTTAGGTCACTCACAAATTTGTAACTACATACAAATCACGTATAGATTTAACCATATAGAGTGTAAATGGCATCAACTAATTTTACCCTAGGCGAGGGAAAGTCCACTTCCAGACCACCTCTATTTAATGCATCTAACTTCTCTTATTGGAAGATTAGATTGCAAATTTATGTGTGCTCCATGGACAGTGACATTTGGGATGTCATTGAAAATAGTTTCGATATGCCTACTAGACTAATAAATGGTGTATATACTCCCAGTCCTAATAATGAGTTAGATGTTGGTACTAAAAACTTAATTTAGATTGGAAAGTCAATAATGTATTTTACTATGTATTAGATCAAACTGAATTTAATAGAATTTCC
>LTAE01010173.1:14807-30221 GCA_001647135.1 Pontederia paniculata
ATATATATATATATATATATATATATATATATATGTTTGGCCCCACCCAAACACCTTATAGGTTGTTAAAATAGTAATATCTAATTTTATTAATATTATTTATATTTTATTATTTAATTTATTTTTTATAATATTAAATAATGACTTTTCCCTTTTAGTTTTATTTATTGGCGTGTCCTTGAGTGTACACCAAAACATCATTGTTGTCTATACTAGAGCCAACCTTTTAATCTAGATTCAGTGTGTCAAACACGTGCTTCCGAATTCGATGGTAGAATCACTTGAGATGGCGAACAACTTAATGGAGAGCTCAACAATCATAAGCAAGATGGAATAGAAGATTAGCGTTAAATGTTAAATGGGCAATTTGTCTTAAATTTTGTCTCTACCAACGACGCCAAAATTTGATGCGTACTAAGAGTTCAAAAAATTATCACTAGCAAATGCACTAATCGTATCAAGTAGTATATATGTGAGTAGAGTATCGTTCCCACAAGAATTAATATTACTATTTATCTAATTCCACAAAGTAATAGGAGATAAAGTAATTTTTGGATTAAAAAATTGCGTTGAAAAGTTAAAGATAAATTTTATGATGTCAACAAACACTGAATTAGGACGAGATAAGATAAGATAAGATAAGAATAACTTTATTTCACCACAAGATTAATCGAATTTCAATTTTAATCAAATTACTATATGGATTAGAATTTATTCAAGATATTATCTCCTCTCTAGGATGAATCAACTATTTTAATTATAAATATACTTGATTGTTCCTCTCCAGGATGTCAATCTATTCTCATAGGATTAAGACACATTAACTTATATTTCCTAAATTATTGACCATGCCTCTCCAAAATTCCAATCTAACATATCATGCACCTAGGTATCCCTCTCCTGAATGCTACTCGAGTATGAATGCAATGCTTCGATTAAAAATGTCATATCAAATTTAAAGATCAAGGAGAAGCAAGAATCAACTATTCCTTTCAAGGACACTAGTTAGATCAAAATCTCAAATAATCAATGAAAATTATTAAACACAAAATTCATGCTCATAGAAAAATTGAAGAAGTTAAAATTAATTAAATAAAGTGTTCAACAAGTTTCTCTTACAATAAAATTGACCCTATAAAAACAAATAAAAAAATACAATAGGAATTCATCATTCAAAATTAAAGAGAAGAACAAAATAAAATAAACTAGGGACTAACACTCCTCGACGATGTTGTCCTTTAGAATCTGCGCAGAATTTTCTCTTCTCCAAGCATTAAGGCTCTTCTTTAGACTTGAAGCATATTCATCAATGAATCCTTAGATTTCTATTTATAGTTTTCTAATATTTCATATCTTATGAAGTTCTAGCTTTCTTGGAGTTTATTTTTGCCAGATTTACTAAAATTTTGAGTAATCTTTAAGTTTGAAAACAAAAAAAGAGATAAGATTCAACCAACTTAAATTTAAACAACTTATTTTGTATCTACATTTCATGGCTCATGACAGGAGAATCATGACCATGACCGAAAGTGCTCATCAACGTCGTCAAGTTTTCATGGCCTGTGATCAAGCTTTCATGATCATGACTGAACGATTGTTACGTCTTCTTAGAATCATCACAACCCATGATCAAAATGACACGATTATGACCATATATTTTGTTTCTCATTGCATGATTCGCTTATGACTATGAAACACCTCTCAGGCCCATGACTTCAACTTTGTGCTTCAGCATAAACTTGCTCACGGGCGTGAAACTAACTTCACGGGTCGTAAAAGACAACATTGTCGTGATTCCAGCGCATGCCTCTTCTCATCATTGATGTCATAGCTGTGAATGTCGCTTTCATGGCTCGTGACAAATCTCAGAAACTTTCCTATCATGAAAGTGCCATCATGACCGTGATGGTAAAAAAATATTTATTTTCCCTCTGAACTTACTCCAGCTCGTTGAAGTCTTCCTTCATTGCTCCACTAAATGTTATGGATACATAAATAAATAACATTACATTGATTCTAACTTCGAAAATGAATTAAAGTGAATTTCTAGATGAAATGATGCATGGGATTATGAAATTAAAGATAAATAAACTAAATATTCTAGAAGAAATATGACAAAATGATCATGCATCAGGCAACTCATTTTACAACATCCTAGAGCAAGATGTTCGTTGCAGTAGTTGTCGGATCTTAAGTACATCTTGCAGCACCAATATAATGAATAATCCTCTAAGCAATAGGTAACAACATTGTTTCATTAGTTTTAACAATGTTCTAAACTGCTCATGTCCTTAATTTAAATTAATACAGAGTTGTCAATCAATAAAAGACACAAAAGTCTTCTTGTAGTTGTACTTCAATCATTTCTGCAACTCACTTGCATGCCACATTAGCTTGCTTCTAATTAATCATGCAAATGATTTCTACAATCTCTCTCTCTCTCTCTCTCTCTCTCTCNTGGCCGTTTGCCAGACGCGGCCCGTGCCGGATCGACGCGGCCCGTTTTGTAAGGGCATAAATCGAAATCGTAGAACCAGAGAAAATCCAAAAACATGTGCAACTAATTTCTATATTCTATTACAAGGAATCCGCTAAGGGATATACCTTCGGGTTCTTCGGGATTTGTTCTACTCTTTCGGGGACGTCCTCTCCGGCGTTTCTCGTGCTGAGATGGAAGATCTTCTTCTCCTAGGCCGAACAAAAATTCAGGGGATGAGAAAATAGAAGAAGACATGAACAGGAGGAGGAGGGAGAGTTCTCTCTTACCTAGGGCCGGCCACAGAATTTCAGAAAGTAAAATCTGTGGCACCCCTAGGTGGTATTTATAATACCCATCCCCCTTATTGGGCCCGGACTTTTGGGCTTATGGGTCTCGGTATTACAAAACCTCTCCAAATTTGTGTGTCATGGCCATGACAAAGGTTTTCACGGCCGTGACCGCAACACATACATCATGTTCTTCTCTCGTCATGGCCCGTGAACAGAGATTCACGATCATGATCGTAACTTTGGTCAAAATATTTACGACCCGTGAAATCGATCTATGGGCATGACTCTTAAATTTGTTGTTCTGCTCACACTCGTGATTTCTTTGTTATGATTGTGAATTTCTTCTTCATAGCCGTGACATGATCTTTTAAGGTCGCCATAATTTGATGTCATCATCTCGCACAAGGTCGTGAATTGCGCCTTCACGATCCTGATAATGGCCATCACAACTGTGCCAATTTCCGAATATTTTCGCATATCTTCCGCTCACAGTCATGACATTGCCTGTCATGGTCGTGACGAATATTTTGTTTTGAATTTTTGCAGAAATAATCCAGTCCTTATATGTGTAATCTCTTTGTGTCTTGTTCACAATGCAATCTGTATTCATTCTGAACATGGCCCGTGTTGGCTCTATGTCAGCTACATGTGTTACAAAAATAATTATGTTATCAAATTTAACTCCCAAAATCAGCACACCATATTGATCTTTTAATTAATCTCATTTCCGTTACTTTGTATGTAACAAATAGTGCATTATAAGAATAGGGCCACTTTATTAATCTTATTTCCTTTTCGGTGAAATGAATAGTTTTATTATTGTATTATAACAACTTGACCACTTGATCATTAGATGGTATGCCAGTGTTAACACCAAATTGTTGATATGGGCCACTTTTAAATTATGCTTGACCTTATGCCACATGCTGTGACGTTATTGTGGAAGAATCTTTTTTTCGAGAAGAATTATTGTGGAAGACTTTGGAGTAGTGCAGTGAAGTCAATGCACAAGATAAGGCTGAAGCTTAAAATATGTTAAATAGGTTTTTTTCTATTTGGAGAAAAAACCTATTAATATCATCTTGAAGCCTATTAATATCATCTTGCGACTCCATAGCGATCCTCTCAAAGGAAGAAAGGAAGGAATTAACCGAGATTATGGAAGCGGTGGCTGAACCGGTTGTTGATTGCATCTGCGGGAAACTTTTGAGTTCGGCAGGAGACTGCATTCAAACAAGTGATGAATAAGGAAAATGTCACGGTGCTTTCTATAGTTGGTATGGGGGGGAATTGGTAAAACTACTCTGGCTCAATTAATCTACAACGACCCACGAGTCGAGGGTCATTTCCAAGTCCGTGAGTGGGTTTGTGTATCTGATATCTGGGATATAAAAAAGATCATAAAAAGCATTGTAAAACAGGAGTTGAAGAAAGAGCAAGTGACCAACATAGGAGATCATTTAGAAGAGCTATGTCTTGCGCTCGAGAAAGCACTCACTAATAAACGGTATCTGATTGTGCTAGATGACATTTGGAACGAGGATAAGACTAAGTGGGATAACTTGAAAGACAAGCTAGATTGTGGTGGCGAAGGAAGTGTAATTCTTGTGACTACCCGCAGCGAGCGTGCATCAATGATAATGGGAGGACCACTCCAAACTTATCGCTTGCCGCTGTTGTCCGAAGATGAATCATGGGCTTTGTTTAGTAGTAAAGCATTTGCCACTGGAGCTGAGATGCGGAAAGAACTTGTTGATATTGGAAAGGAAATCACTAAAAGGTGTGGGGGTTGCCTCTTGCACTACAGATGATAGGGAGCTTGTTGTATGGGAAAAGCGATAGATGGGAGTGGTTGAAAATTAATTAGAGCGCGATATGGAATATGTGTGTGGAGTTGGTGAATACTTCAGGACCTCTTGTTTCTCACACGGGGTACGCCCACGTGAGCTTAGGGGAACTTGAGTATTACCCAACGACATCTAACCCCTACCCGCGAAAAGGGGGGGTTCGCGGGGCACCGCCCCCCTACGGGGGTTTCGCTGAGCGGGCGGGGGTTCGGGGGCAGCGCCCCCGAAACCTAAACGAGTTTGGGCTTTTATTTAAGCTGGCCCGTATGGTGGAGATTAAGAGATTTACTATTTGTTAGGGTTTTGGACCCATATATATATTGCTCTTATTTCAGACTTGATGTTGAGCGGTTGTAACAAAAATAATAATATAGTGAAATCTCTTTGCAGGACGTAGCCCTCTCAAAAGGGTGAACCTGGGTAAATCTGTGTGTGTTCTCTATTTTTTCTGAGTTTTCTCTCTGTGATCTTCTACTTTATATATATTGCTCTTATTTCAGACTTGATGTTGAGCGGTTGTAACAAAAATAATAATATAGTGAAATCTCTTTGCAGGACGTAGCCCTCTCAAAAGGGTGAACTTGGGTAAATTTGTGTGTGTTCTTTATTTTTCTGTGTTTTCTCTCTGTGATCTTCTACTTGTTCTCGAATCTTCCCATCATCACCATGGATATTTCTTGCATGAAATGATGTTAATTCAGCTTCCCTTACATAATACACTTATTCGAAATCCATAATATGCTCCCCCTAAGCAAAGATCTTGTTCTTGCATGAGATGTTAGATTGTCCAAAGTCCAAACAATATAACTATATTAATCATAATTGTTAACACAAGATTTATCATCATATAATAGTAGCCCCACAAAAGTGTCTCAAAGATAGAAGTGAGACACATCACAACAGTGGAACAAAGCATTAGTGGAGGATGTGCCTTCAAATAGTTATACAAACACACCAATATTCAGCAACAACAAACAAATTCAGCATTCATGCATGACATATCAATCCTTTCCTTCCTCCTCCTCCTCTTTTGTTTAACAAAGAAATGGGGACATAATCAACTACCATCAGAAAATCAATCTTTGCTAGGAAAATTGCTTGAAGTTCTATAACAATCATTGACACTTGGTCATGTGGTTAAATAATTCCTTTCATATGTTTGTCAACAATAAATCGTCTATGAGTTTGTCAAATTTATCCATTGTCAAAGAAAGATTATAAAATAGACATGTAGGATTGCTCATGATGGTAGGAGTCATTGGTTTAGGCTTGATATGAGCATTATTGTACACCCATCTATCTTTATCATAGATGAAATACATATGACAAATCAAGATTTCATTAATCACTCTTTGTATTTGAATTCATGGGTGTCTAAAGGAATACCAAAGTAATGGAATGCAAGAGTTAAAGGGACATTGTATTTGCATTCAACCTTCTTAGTTTTGCAACCAATGGTTTGTGACATGATAAGTTCAGTATGATTATTTTTAACATAGGAAATGATAGGATTACGATGGTAGGCTTCAAGATGAGACAAAATATCCATGTTTCATACTTTTTGCTAGATTGCTCTTGATATAGTTCTTAGGAACTTTGTACTCAAATTATGATTAAGAATGTGGACATTATTTATTCTAAATTTTTAGGATTTCCTTTACTGATAGCATTTAGGAAAGTTACATTTCCCATCTTAACTACATCATTTCCTCGTACATGTACGACATTTATATTTTCTCCAAAATTTGAGACATTAAGAACATTTGTGAGAAGACCAAAAGTGAGGACAATGGGAGTACCATGGATGGGAGACATAGATATACAAGGTCAGATAATAGTTGTTCTTTGATGAATGTCCCTCCCATGGATGAGTAATCAAAGATGCAAAAGGTGACAAGCTCCTTCTTCTTCCACTATGAATGGTACTCTTCTTCAACAATGATAGAGGAGAAGAAGGTGTCTAATATTGACTTCTCCTTCATCATGAATCTTGTGACTAGGATTCTTCATTAAGGGCTCAGATTGATGGAAAAATTCGAGAACAAGTAGAAGATCACAAAGAGAAAATGCAGAAAAAAATAGAGAACACAGATTTACCCAGGTTCACCCTTTGGTTAGGACTACGTCTTGCAAAGAGATTTCACTATATTATTTTTCGTTACAACCGCTCTACATCAAGTCTGAAATAAGAGCAATATATATATATATGGGTCCAAAACCCTAACAAATAGAAAATCTCTTAATCCGCACCATACGGGCCAACGGAACCCCCNACCGCTCTACATCAAGTCTGAAATAAGAGCAATATATATATATATGGGTCCAAAACCCTAACAAATAGAAAATCTCTTAATCCGCACCATACGGGCCAACGGAACCCCCGTCGGGGGGCGGTGCCCCCCGAACCTCCCCTTTCCGTGCGTAGGGGTTAGATGTTGTTGGGTAATACTCCAGTTCCCCTAAGCTCACGTGGGAGTACCCCGGTGTGAGAAACAAGAGGTCCTGAAGTATTCGCCAACTCCAACACAGATTCATTCCTAATTAACATCTATATTCATAGATCCTCTTTTGGGAGTCATTCAGGAGGGCAGCTAGGGAAGAATGTCCTACGATTTTTTATTTTGGAGGCGGATAGAAACTTAGGGATTTTTTCAAGTCAGGGAAACACAATCTTTTTATCTACTCTATGACATTTAAAATCAATCCTTTGAAATTTCATGTTGATGAACTATTTTTGGAGAGAAATTAATTCCCATCGAAACCATAAACAAACACTAAAATGTTTAAACAATCTATACATTAGTGTCAAGAATCTATCTTTTGACAAGGTTTTGGTTAGTATGTTTGGTATTTGGAACTTATATGTGTTCCCTAATAAAATATTGTTTAATATCTATATGGTTTCTTTTAATGTTGAACAAGACTCTTAAAGATATCTATTACACTAGTACTATCTTATTTAATTAGATTTTCTAAGAACTCAATATCATAATCAAATAATTGTTAATTAATCTAAAGCAACTATGCACAACAACTTCTAGTAGCTTAGACAATGCCATTGAATTTCGTTTCTTGTTTGCCTATGACACTAAAGAGTTCATAGATGACAAGAATTGTCACGGGTACCTTTACTAGCGAAATTTACATGCAACAAAATTAACAACTATATAATAACATAGATTAAATGTTGAGCTTCCATATCGTAGACCAACACTACAAGTGTCCTTAAGATAATTAAAAACCCTTTTAACATAAATAATATGAGACAATTTAGGATTAATATGATATCTAGCACATAAGCATACTATATATATATATATATATATATATATATATATTGTGTGTGTGTGTGGTTGTTGTTAAGTAAAGAAGATTGTCGAACTAGCCACTAGAATCATGTAGATCTTGTAGTCCTTGATACCAAATTTCTTTATCAGTAAACCCCTTATGTATTTCTCTTGACTAAAAAAAATATATCTTTACCATTTTGCTTGACTCGAATCTTAAGAAAAATGTTAATTCACCTATTAAGGCCATCCTAATTCTTTTTACATAAGATTTTCAAATTTTGTACATAGGAAGGTTAGTAAAATCATAGACAATATCATCCACATAGATATGAACAATTAGTATATCAATTCCACATTTTGTCAAAAATAATGTAGTGTATCTTGTCTACTAAAATTTACTCAATCTTTCATGCCAAATTTTTGGGGCTTACTTTAGCCCCAAAAATTATGTAGTATATCATTATCTACTAAAAATGTACTCTATTTCATACCAACCTCTTGGAGCTTGCTTTAGACCATATTGATTTTTTTTGTCAATTTATAGAAATTGTTAAGATAACGTGGATCCTGAAAACTATTGAGTTGTTCTACATAGACCGCTTCATCTATGTATTCATTCAAAAATGCAGATTTAATGTCTAACTAAAACAAGATAAATTTCCTAAAATATGCTATGCAAGTAAAATCCTTCTATCTTACATTCTTACTATTGGATCAAAGCTTTCCTCATAATCTATCCCTTTTAGTTGTGAATATCCTTGTGCCACTAACCTATCCTTGTTTGTAACTATCACTCTACCGTTACGAGCATTAAATACACATTTACTATCAATCAAGGTACAAATATTATCAGTTTAGGGAAAAAAAAGTTTAACTCTTCATCAATTGCATTTACCTACTCTATCCTTCTTCATCTATTGTGAGTTCAATTTTAGAAATAAACCTAAAGAAGGTAAAAAAAAATTCAGAGATCATCTAATTCTAATACCATTAGTAATGTCGCCTATAACTTGTTTCAAGGGATCTAATGATTTGTGCTTTCGGTTTTTGGGAGTTATGCATTAATGCTCAACTTCATATTTTCAGTTATATCTATAACTTCAACTCGTTGAGTATTGTCCACTCGTACATTAACATTAGCACTTCATTGTTAGGTGTGTTCACTTCTTTGCTTCTTTCAGTAGGGATCAATGTTATTTTCATGCTATTCATTTTCCTTCAGTGGGAGATCAATACGCTCATTGTTGCTTGTTTATTTTAATCTTAGGAAGAACATTGGTAGACTTATCAAACTTTACATGAATATATTCTTCAATGGTAGGAGTCCTTTTATTATAAACACTATAGTATTTAATGGATAACTAGAAAATATATCTTCATCTGATATTGTATCAAACTTCTTCATATTATTCAAAGTAAAACATTTAAAACAAAATATTTTAAAATATTCAATAGGATTTCAAACAACAACTCATAACATTTTTTTATCAGTCATTGCCCTTAATAATACTATATTTTGGACATAACAATAAGTATTTATTGTTTCAACCCAAAATTATTAAGACAATATACTTTCCTCGACATTGTTATCAAATATTTCTCAATGTTATATTTTCATGTCAACTACACCAATAAAATGGAGAGACCAAGGGGTAGCGAATTCATGTATATAACCATTCTTATTACATAGATATTCAAATAATGGAGTTTCTAAATTCTAAACCATTATCATTTTGAATCCCAACAATGTATACTCTAACTCATTTTCTATTGCTAGAAACTTCGTGAACACTATAATTGGATCAATGTTATATGATAGAAAGTATACACATGTAAACCGAGTGTAACAATCAACAATAATAAGACCATGCTCTTTTCCTCCTTAAACTCTTTAACATGGTCGGCTCAAACAAGTCAATGTAAGAGTTCTAGAAGTCATTTTGTAATTATGATTTTCTTAGACTTGTGTGAAACTCCAGTTTGTTTAGCCTTTATGCATGATTCATAAGTTTTATAATTATTAAATGCAAAACTAGGTAAATACTTTAGCTAATTTATGTTTTGATAATCTATAAAACATGTTAGAATCAATGTGCGATAACAATTTGTACCGAATATGATAATCATGAATAACAACACCCAAACACTTTCCTTCACTAATCTTATCGACATTGTGATAATGTATGCCAACATAATCAATCTCATTTGAAGTTTTGTTAATGACTAAGCATTTACTACATTCAAACTTCACAAAATGATCATTATTACATAATTGGCTGATATTAATCATATTATGCTTAAGCTTATCAACCAATGTAACATTCGTAACATTAATCTTACCATTCTTGCGAATGCTACCAATACCAAAAATCTTACTAGAGTTGTTGTGTCGATAAGTAACATTTTCATTGTTCATTTTTTATGAGGGACATAAACATCGAAGAATCATTATTCACGTGTCAGGAGCACCCACTATCTAGGTGATCTAGTTTTCTTTCTAGGGTCCTTTATTTCCTTCAAAGACAACAACAACTTCTGCTTTGCATCCTAGATTCACTTGGATCTAGATGAGTTAGTGTCTAAATCCTTTCAGTCCTAAATCTCGGAGAGGATGAACCACTTTATTTCCCTTCAACTTGCAATTACTAATTTTATGGCCATAAGAATCCCAAGTAGAACAAGTGCAATAACTTTTATATTTTTTTATTTTTTTTTTAGTAATACTACAACATAGGGAATCAGATATATCACCGAGACATTGATTACCATAGTAATCCTTCTCAATACATTTATAATAAGTGATATGCAATAATGAACTCTTTTTTAATAGCATAATGTTCATCGTTTCCACATGCGTCACATTTGATTTGACTTTTAGCATTCTTAGACTTAGCATAAACATAATAATAAGTAAAATAGAACATTTCAAATATATAATTCAAAAATCATATATCATATGCTTAACATTTCTAGCACTATTGTTTTTTTTTATCTTACTAGACTATCCAATATGCATGTTGGATATTTTACTAATAATAAATCTTATAAAAAATTCAATGCTTGACTAAATTGTTCATGAGAAATGTCTTCCACTTAATGTTTTAAAGGTTTAACAAAGGCTTTAACTATGTTACTATGTTATTTAAAATATTCAACTTTATCCTTCATATTCTTAGTCTCTTTCTTTCTTACAATACCAAGAGTTAGAGCTTAATCAACTAGCTCACCTATTGTGAAAGTAAAAAATCTCTAAATCTTTCATCTTGTTTTCTTAATTAGACTTTTCTAATTTACACTTTAATTTTTCAATTACAATACTATATAGATTAGCTTTAGTATCATGCATGATTCTTTAATTTAAGATGTTCATTTTCAACTGAATTAATTATATCTTCATAAACATCAACTAGTTCATCTGAGAGTTTTTTGGAGGGGGAATATATCTGATTTGTTTGACAAGGAGGTGTCATTGTAAGACATCAGTACCATCCCAAACTTTTTGTCTTCATTGTTTGATGGACTCTTGTCATTATCACTATCATCTTACATGGCTTGAAGTACTTTCTTCTTGTTGTTGCGGGATCACCTCTCCATAATCTTCTTCTTGCATGAATCCCTACTAGATTCTTTCTTTGCTAGCCTCAGACATTCACTCTGAAATCTTAAAGTTCATAATCTTGAAAATATATACTTGAACCTTTAGGAAAAGATGACTTCTTGTGACCTGATTGTGCACTCTTCTTCTTTTACCTTATACTTAGCTCATTTATCATCTATTTAGCATACAAAGAGATATTTTCATAGTTCTTGGTGTACTCTATTTATCATCCTCATATTCATCGTCTGATGACAAACAAATCTTTAGCGCAATGTCTTTCCTTTTGCCGATCGAGGAATCAACACTATCTTCCTCACCACCTAATAATGCATTCATCCTTTAAGCTATTTTAGAGGCTTTTAAAGACATAATTATTTCTTCAAAAAGACATATTGTACATGTTGGAGATGAAAATTATAGATTTCTTAGTAGAAACTTGAAAGACAACGTTGTAACAAATTTCTCTACTCTGTCACCAATAGTCATGATAACATCAAGAGAGATCTTACTTAATAATGTTAAATATCTTTTGCACATAGAATCAACATATCCATCTTTCTTCATTCTACATCTATCTAGCTCAAAGTACAAAACAAAAAGTTTTAACTCTTTAACCTTTTTAGTTCGTTCATATAAAGATAATAATGTATGACATATATCATATGAAGTTTTATTATCAACAATATTATCATTTTCGAAAATATTTAACCTTTTTATTATCCTCGGTGTATTCAAAATGGTCCATCTCGATCATTTCCTCATTTACGTCTTTTGTATACGTAGCATAACTCTCATGTTTGAAACTTCAAGCATTAAAATGAATAGAAGAAATATAACTTATGTTATAATCTTCCAAAAACCGAAGCAATTAGGGTTCAACATTGATGATCGATTGACAGGTAATATATCAGAGAATATTATCAAGTTAAGAAATATATATACACACACACACACACACATATATATATATATTATATATAACTGTGTGTGTGTGTGTGTCTGCAACTTATCAAAGATAAGACCACTATAAGTTCAGCTAAGACAATCCAAATGATAAGATTTTACAATATAAGCAGATAAGAGTAGATACGGGAGAACCTAATTCTACTCCCATATCATGTTCAACATGATGGCTCTTCGAATCCCCCATTTAGGTGCGGTATGAAGAGTGTCAACAACCATATCGACATTAGCACAAAGCTCGTGCCCTATTGAGATCAACTTCTACAACTCGTATCATCTTCTATGCTTCTACCCTACTCAAACTTTCTCAACGTCTATGATGAACACTTGAAAGCCCACACTTCATTGTAACCCACCTTTAATTTTCATTTGTTTCTACATTTATGCATCATTATAATTGCTTCTTTGCATTTATTTATTTTTGTTATAAAACTACCAAATTTGTTAATTTTTATTGTCTAAGAGGTAAGAGGATTATCGGATGAAGACATTGGAAAAATGACATTCAATTTTGGTTGAGTTGATCTTGCATTGTGAACTCATTTTTATATGTTGTGATGAATTGACCAACCATCTCTTCACGGTCTATTTTTTATTTGAGTGATAGTGTGATGACACCTTGTATTTTTTGCGTTGTCTTAAAATTAAAATTTATCTCTCCAAATTTAATATTTGATCTTGTTGTATAAAGGCTTTCTTCAATAGGAAGCTCATCATGTTTGTGATCATAGCGAATGGTCCATGGATAGATATTTTGTTTGAGCTCATTGAGGTATCATCATGGTGCTTTGAATAGATCATTCTTAATTTGTTGATTGATGGTCGCTTTCTTCTTCGCTATTTAGGGTGTGATGATCAAGTTGTGTACAAAAAATATGTCCTGAAAAGCTTACACAATATTAAAAGAAAAGTGAAAGTAACAAAAAAACCAAACAAAAACTTGTAGTAACTAATGAAATCAGAATAGATAATCAATTAATATCCTCCGTAATTGTGCCAAAAACTTGATGTGTGCTAAGATAACAAAAAAAATTGTTAGCAAGTGCATTAATCGTATCAAATAATAGAGAAAATGAGTAGAGTATCACTCCCACGATAATTTTTATTATTATCTATCTAATTCCACCAGCTAGTAGGAGATAAGATGGTTTTGATAAAATTGATTTTTGAAAAGATAACATAAAATAAAAGTTGTGATGACAACAAACGTTGGATTAGGATGAGATAAGATAAAATAGGGATAAGTTTGACTTGACCAAAGATTAATCAAAGTTCAGATATAATTAAATTCCTAAATGGACTAGGATCTACCAAAGATGATTTCTTATCCACAATGAATCAACTACTTAATTCAAGATTGATTCGACTGTTCCACTCTAGGATACCAATCTAATAAACCACACACCTAAATATTCTTCTCCAGAATGCTACTCAGGTATGATGTGCAATACTTCAATAAAAATTAAAGAATACTTAAAAAACTAAAATTAATTAAATTAAGGTTCAAAGAGTTTCCCTTACAATAAAATTTTCTCTAGAACAATAAATCAAAAATTACAAACTGAGTTCATCCTTCAAAATTAGAAGAAGGGATGTATAAAAATAAAACAATTACACACTAAAACATCTCAAAATTAGAATGAGATGAATAAAAATAAAATAAATAGGCACTAAGACACTTTGATAATCTTCTTCAAAATCTATGTAGAATTTATCTTCTCCTCTATATGTTAGGCTTTTTTCCAGACTTTCAGCATGTAATCCAAATTTATTGCATGAAAATTCAGGCTTGTTGCATGAGAAAATTGAATTGTTAAGGTATTATTTATAGGTTTGAACGTTTAACCAAGTAATATTAGGAGTCCTAAGAGTTTTGGAGTAACAATCACCAAGTTTGATAAGGTTTTAGACAAAAATAAGTTTATCCTTGAGTTTTGGTTATGTCTAAGATAGACTTTATAAAATTGCTTTCTAGTCAAGTTTCAGCATGATTATGCATTTCATGACCCATGAAAGGACTTTCACAACCAGTGACCAGAGCTAAAGAAATAGTTCTGCAAGTTGTCACAACCCATGAAATGGCTTTCACAACCGTGATGGAGGCTAAAAATCTGATTTGGAGGTTGTCAAGACCCATGAAATGGGTTTCACGGCAGCTATGACTGGTCTATCAACGGGTCGTGACAGCTTATGTAACATCTTGACCCATCAATATGTTGTTCGCTTTGGGCTGGGCCCATGCGATTTTAAAACGCGTCTTTATAAGTCCAAGGCATGTCGATAGATATACCAAGCATCTCTTCCGTGAGTTGTCCATGTGAGACTAATCCAAGGCATTGCCTCTTGCATCCTTTCCTTCTTAGGGGATTCAACGTCCTTGTTGAGTGATCTCCCACCCTATCATAGAGGCCAATGCAGAGAAGCTCTAATACCACATGTAACATCCTTGTCTGTCAAGATAGTGTTCGCTTTGGGCTTGGCCCGCATGATTTTAAAATGATTCTTAATATATATCAGAGTGGTTGGCAACTACATATTCCCTTAAGTACTTAGTACTTGTCAAGATATTGTCCGCTTTGAGTTCTAGAGGTGGCTCCCATTGTGCACTCACTAAAATCACTCGATGAGGACGTTGAGTCCTTTAAAGGGGGAAGGATGGATGAGGCATGCATTGAATTAGTGTGATATCTATGATATAATTCATATGAGATTATAAATGTTAATCGTGTATTCATGTGCTTAATATCTACTATGATATATGTGTTAAAGTGTGTATTGTAGTTTCAATTTTCATATGCTAAAAATTAGCGAAATTCGACTAAGGCATGAAAATATGATTTTTGAAAAGTTCAGAATTTAGAAAATTAAAGTCCCGGTAATTGTTCCTATATGTTAAAGTGTACTAAATATGATTTTTAATAAATTTTAGAAAGAGTTTTAGTTAGGT
>LTAE01010174.1:6344-18934 GCA_001647135.1 Pontederia paniculata
ATATATATATATATATATAGTTAATTAATGAGAATAATTCAAATTAGGGAAATATATCAAATTCGATGTACTATGATTATTTGAATAATTGATAACAAATAATGATTAACTAGTAGAGAGTTAATTATTAAATCTAATAAAAAGCGTTTGACAAATGTAACGTTTAAATAAGTTGATAAATATAAAATAACTAAAAATATAATTGGTTATTTAAATAATTTGCATTATTATATGCATCCTAAATTAAATAACTTATTTTTATTTTAATTATTTTAAATAATAATAAAATAAATAGTTAACCAAATAATTTATTAATAAAAAAAATTGGTCACATGTATGAAAGAACAAGTATATTTATACAAATAGTAAGTAACAATAAAATATTTTGAGGATATATTTGAAAATAAATTTTAACACGATAATATGTATTTTAAATGTGGATCCTCCAAGCGTCTCAAAATATTAAATTTTAATTATTATTTATTATTATTAATTATACGTATGAAATATTTTTAAATAGAGTAATTACTTAGTTAACAAATTATATTTACTGTAGGCACTAGTTTAAAGATATGTCAAATAGTGCCCTAGACAAATCTTTCTTTCCTGAACTCGATTTTGAACTCTTGAGATAAGTTTTGACAAACTATGCAGGTTGAAAGCAGACTATGATGGAACAGACAAATTCATATAAGAACTACCGTAAAAATAAATCTCAACGAGAACTTAAACAAATATCACATAAATAAAACATAAACGAATTGTTAAACTTATACGTTAATATATCTTTGATCATTTAAACTATATTTTGAAAAGTAATGCAACTCGAAATTTAAAATTAAGACTTTGTTTGGGAACTAACAGAGGGATATTATGAGATGGTGAAGTATAGGGTGAGGTGGTAGAGTGTGGTAAAGTGGAGTGGATTATTATTAAACACATGTTTGAATAAAATTTTATGGTGATAGATGAACTAAACTAAATCATAATATATTTAAATAATTTAAATAAAAGTTATTTATACTCTTTATTATATATTATTATTTATTACCCTTAATAAATATAATATTATTATATATTTATTTGATTTATTATAATATTTATATATTTATCATTATTTATATCTCTTTATATTTTTTTCTCTTATCTTTAGTAATATTTTTCTCTCAGTGTATTTTATTTTTTCACAATATTTTTTATCTTTTTATTTTTTGAAATACAGATAAAAAAGATTGAAGATGATAAATAAATATAAAAAGAGTGAAAAAAATTAATATTACAATTACATAAATAAAAAAAATATTGTTCAAATGATAATACTTTAAGATGCTAAAGTAAAAATATCGAGGAAAAATAAATGTGAATGAATAAAAGTTAAACAAATGTAAGTATTAAATAATTATAAAATAAGATAGAAAAATAATATAAAAAAGTATATCACTTTAAATGAATTATGGTATAATTTTTAAAAAAATATTTAAAAGGATAATTTTGTCTAAAAAATTTCATTCTCTTTAATTTTATCGATTTGGTGAAATGAAATATTTAGTGTTTGAAAGTGCGACTCATCCCTCCAAATTTCGTATAATTTTTATAACTTTTTTATTCAAATATGATTTAACTAACACCACTCCCTTATCTTCCATCTTACTCCCCTTACTAATATCTTAATCCAAACGAAGCCTAAAAATGAATAATATCTCTCGTTACAACATTTTTCTCCTTCGAGACTTTTAATATTGCAAAAACTTTCTGAAAATCTGAGACCAAACGTTTATGAAACGTAATCTTAATTTAACTTGTTTGAACGACCATACTTGTGTTGTGTGATGTACAATACATGTTAGTTACAAGTCCCAATCGCTTCGTTGTACACGCCGCCGATGGTTGCTATTTTATTTGGGCTTTAGGAACACAAAAAAAGGACGAAGGCGAAGATCTTCGTCGGCGTTCACAATGGCGAAGAAGAAGAGGACGAGACAGTGAGACGCGAATACGCGCATCGAATCTGTTGTGTCGCTCTCACTACTTTTACGCGGTTGTTTTGACCACAACTTGTTTGCACTTTGCATTGCATGGCTCCCACTGACAACATGATAATAGAGAATACCAAGCACATCGACCTTTTCTTTTTTCTGTTGAATACTTGAATGCACATTAAAATTTTATCTACATGTTTATTCAATCACTGTTGAATGTGAAGGTGAATGTGAAGTTTGCGAAAATGTAAAAAATAGGCTAATTCTTATTGTTGAACATAAATTTACTAATTAGATGATAAATGGGCACATAAGACATACGTAGCAATTGCATATTTATTTATTATTTTAAACCATTTATATATTAGAATACTTACTTTCATGGGTGGTGCATGATACACGATTATTGTTGCTCCTAAATGTATATTTTTCGTATGATTAATTAAAATAGTAATTTGAACTCAATTTAATTTATATAATCCTAGTCATCCGACAGCAATTTAACATGAGACGCCACATGTCAATTCCCACGGTTTCTAGTCTGGGAGCCGAACCCGGTTCCCACGTTCCCACGCGGAGGTAGAAGAAATGCTCGAACGGGTAGACGAGTTCAGAACCAAAAGCTGCGGCGTTGGGAGCACACGATGCTCGGAGGAGGAGGAGGAGGAGGAGATGGAGGAGCACTTGCCGGACAGCTCGCAATGATGGCCGGCTTCAGTGCCCAGCTGAACCCGCCGGCGGCATTACCGGCTGTCCAGTTGGTGGGAACAAGCGGCGTCGGGGCGCTTCATATGCAGCAACGGCAGCAGCTGCAGAGTGTTGAAGATGAAAGAGTGCCGCAATGGAGCCATCAGGAGACGAGGGACCTCATCGTCGTCAGGGCGGAGATGGAGCAGGTGGCGCCGCCACGGAGCGAAACGATATGGGAGGCGGCGGCGGCTAGGATGAGGGACCGGGGCCATCGCAGGACGCCGGACCAGTGCAGAAGCATGTGGAGTAGCCTCGTCAATCGACACAAGGTCTCGCCCATTTCTGCCTCTTTCTTTCATTTCTTTTCCTCATTAATCCCTTAAGACCGTGAACTGACTGGTTTTGTTGGTTGCGTCAAGAGGGAAATTTTAATGGATGGGGAATGACACCAATTCATTAACATTCTAAGTTTACGGATCAGTTTTGAGAAAGAAAATGCAAATGGAATGTAGTGAAGTTACTTATGAAAGCTTTAAGATTTGGTAGTCTAAACTTAAAAATGATATATATTTTTAATCCGAAAACAGTAACTTTTATCGAATTAATTCAGCTCGGCTTGTGAAGATTCTTGCCTTGATATAATGTTATGGTAACACTTGTTGC
The DNA here is from genome assembly GCA_001647135.1 of Pontederia paniculata. Classification (NCBI taxonomy): domain Eukaryota; kingdom Viridiplantae; phylum Streptophyta; class Magnoliopsida; order Commelinales; family Pontederiaceae; genus Pontederia; species Pontederia paniculata. The sequence goes on from LTAE01010174.1 coordinate 9,677, forward strand.
ATTATTAGTTATACATACCCATTGTTCGACCTCTCAGGGTAAAGGGACATCTGAACCAGAGATCGACATGCAATGCCCGTTCTTTGAGGAGCTGCAGGCCGTCTTCGCCATGCAGGCAAAGAACATGAAGGGACAGATTCAGGCTTCTGAATCTGGTGAACCCCGTACAAGGAGGAAACTCAAAAGGCTTATAGGAGATAGATCTTCAGATGAATTCTCGGTCGACGACGATGGGGACGCCGACGAAGTTAAGGAGGAACACCAACTCAAGGTGAGAAAGAAGAAGGCTGATGCTAGAAGGATGCATCAGCAGCAGCATGGAACAAATGTAACCAGTAACAACATCCAGGACGTGGTACAGAGTTTCTTGCATCAGCAGAAGCAAGTTGAACTGCAATGGCAGGAGACCATGGAAAGGAGAGCACAGGAGCGGCGGTTGTTCGAGTGGGAGTGGCGGCAGTCGATGGAGAAGTTGGAGAGGGAACGACTGATGTTGGAGCAGGCGTGGTGTGAGATGGAGGAGCAGAGGAGGATGAGGGAAGAGAGCCGCGCCGAAAGAAGAGATGCACTGCTCACTGCTCTCTTAAGCAAGCTCATTGAAGAGGATGTTTAATGGAGTGAGTTAGAGTTGCCTAGTTCTTTAAACACTTGACCACTTTTGGTCAATTTGCTATGCTGCACAGTTTATGTTGTTTTTTCACTTATGTTTTAGGTAATTCCAAGTCTCACAGTCGGGAATGTCTGCATTTGTACTACCTGTTATTTGACAAATATTCCTGTTTCAAATGTTATTTTCTCCAGAGATATATATATATATATCCAGTTATTTGTCTCCTGACATAACTTTTAGTTCTTTGGAAACATCAATCTTCCTCTTGAAACAAACGCCAACAACTCTATTAAGAACATATTAAAGATGACATGATTTGCAGATATCTTTAAATGTATGAATCAAGTGCCTGCAAGCAACATCAATCATTTCTTTGAAAAACATATCAAAGACAATGCAAAACAAAAGGTATACCCAGGATTTACAGTTTGAGCCAACACACTAAACATATGGAATGGACATGGTTAAGAATACACCCATCCCCCCACCCCCCCTCCAAAAGAAAAAAAAATTCAACGCTTTGACAGTACATGCAACCAAACTCATCAGGATGCCTTGTCTTGGGTGTTTCAAGCTGTAGTGATCCTGTTAACTGATTGCCATTTGCAACTTGCACCTGAAATAGTATCAATCCTGGCGCAAGGAGATGAACGAACAATACATCAGGAAATGGTATTCCGCATAGAAGGAATCTAATTCATATTGATATAGTCGGTTTTGTTCTTGAAGATGACTTCTTGTAGTTATAGCAAGTGGCGTTGTTTTATCTTCCGACCAAATGATATACTAATACTTATGAGTTACAGATGAAAGAGTTATGCTACCACTTTGCACACAGGACTGCTGACTTCCCTGGTAAAGTAAAATAATACTCGCACAGCGTCCATCAAGATCTTGAGTCATTATCATGGACATGACACCATGTTAAACAAGTGGTGTGATCAATGAATTAAAGTTACAGCTCAATCCTCATATAGCCAACCCAACTTTGTCTTAGCTACATCCTTAATGACCATTTAGCTAATTAGCTCTACTAACATGGCTTGTCAATCCAAAGACCTCTTGATCTTTCCCATTCCCCTTCTTTAATGTTTTATGTATAATCAAAATATGTTTTTTTATAAGAATGGGATGATTACCCAGAGTAACCGTCCATTTTATTAAAATGATGTAATTTTACATGATTACATTACAAAGCATACTCATGATCTCAACTATTCTCTTGCCAATTCTTTTACCATAGCTATAATATTCTCCACATAAACTCTTTTCTCTAAATATACATCCATTTCGTTGGACCCAAATAGAGCATAGAAATGTTATGGCGCCACACGACGCCTTCTTGAGGTATAGACTCGTAGTTGCTGCTCTTGACTACCTGCAAGCCGGAATGACCATCAAAAGCTTGTTGACGACTGGTGATCAGTCCATTCACAGCTTGATTGTTACCACACTTCCTTTGTCACCATGCATTCAAAAAATAAGTGATTGATGTTTTCATTTGACACTTCGCAAAAGGCACATGTTGTGGATCTCCCTTGTGCCCATCTTTGTTTGTAGCACTTTGTTGGTAGTCTTCCTCTCTTAAAGAGTCGTAGAAATATTTTCATCCTTTGTGGCATCCGCATTTTCCAAATAATATTGCAGTCCATTCTCAAGTCATCATCTTCCAATCTATTATTGTTATCAAATAATTGGTATACTGCACGGACAAAGAATTGACCCGCAGACCATCTCCATGAATCATCTCGTGCTGAATCTGGACGTTTGCCCTCTAGTCTTCCCAATAGTATTAAGAAATTAAAATATGTTAATCTTTCCTCTTGATGTCAGTCGATGGTTCTCTTAACATCCACAGACAATTCTGGTGAAATAAAAAACATATCTTATTTATGTTAATATAAAAATAAGCAAATTTTACATGATATTTGGAGTGAAAAATTGAATTTCCATCAGTCAATCACATCAAAATGGAGAATTGAAAGGAAAAAAAAAGATAAGGAAACTGAAGGAGATTGGAAGGAATGATGGTACCTTACAGATGGTGATGACCTTGAGGCTCACTGTCCTTGTTTTCAGCTACAAACCCTTGGGCTGCTGGTTCCTCTTGGCATTCCCCCATTGTGCCTCTATCTTCTGTTTCCCCGTCATTTCCTCATTCTAGCAACCAAAATGGTGAATACATGAAATAAATGACAAAGTGGTATCATAGTGTAATGGCAAAAATTCCCCAACCTTTTTTAGGGGAAAACCTCCATCGGATAGCATGATTCAACCAGAGAAGAGGACCATCTCACAATTTAATTGTCTTTAGGGATCCTTGCCTGCAGTCTACCAGCAGTCCATGGACAACACTACAATCATCACTAGGAAATTGCAATCCCTTGCTCCTAAACTGCTTCAGCTCTAATTTGCATATCTAAGCAGCTTGAGGTATAGTTACAGGGAATTGGCTTGGGCATCCCCCGGCGAAATGATGTGCCACGCCTTCCCCAAAAGGCCCAAATGACTGAAGAATGTTCGAAGCAACCCAAAGAAGCTAGCTAAGATGACCAATCAATTTATCCCCTCCATTAGGAGGGAGAGATTATCTAATCCTCTGCAGGTTTCCTCCATTAGAGGATCCAATTTATCATTTGACAAAAATGAGCACATTTTTCCCTTCACCTCAATCCAACTACACCCAGTCTCTTTCTTTAATCCTTGATCTTTCATTGATACTCTTATACTTTCTGCATTCCTCCACATCCCTTTTTCAGCATAAATATTTGACAAAAGGGTATGCATTCCTCCATCAGCTGGTCGAGCATCCAAGACTCTTTCTGCGGCAACTTCTCCAATTTTTAAGTTTCCATGAACTCTACAAGCACTCAGCAAAGTCTCCCAAGCAGTTGTCTGAAGTTTTGCAGGTATCTTTTGAGTGAAATCATAAGCTTGTGTGACAAGTCCTGCCCGTCCAAGGAGATCGACCATGCACGAGTAATGTTCAGGCCTTGGAACCAAGTGCCAATCTTCTTGCATACACTTAAAATATCGACATCCTTCATCAACCAAGCCTTTATGAATACAAGCTAGCTGAATGCTCAAAAATGTAGCATGGTCAGGAATGAATCCCTTTTGAATCATTTTATTAAAACGCTCAAAAGCTTCCATTGCTAGTCCGTGGTTAGCATAAGTCCCAATAATGGCATTCCATGAAATTGTGTCCAATTTAACAATGCAATCAAATACTCTGGTGGCATCATCTATCAGACCACATCTCGAATACATTGTAATTACTGAGCTCATGACCAATGCATCATGCTGATAACAGCTCCTAATCGCATAAAGGTGAAGCATTTTTCCCCAGCCAAGGGCAACAAGAGAGGCACAAACTGAGATTACAATGGCAAGTGTCGCTTGGTCAGGACAAAATCCTTCTCTGACCATCTTCCTGAAGAGAACCAATGCCTCATCGTTCTGGTACCCAGAAATCAATGTATTCCATGAGGTTTCACTTCTTTCAGGCATTTTCTGAAACCAGCAATTTGCACCAGCCATGTCATTTTGTTGAACATAACCTTGTAAAACGGTGTTCCATGACACAACATCCCTTTCCGGCATCTCGCCAAACAGTCTTAAAGCTTCGTTCAACATTTCATTCTGGACAAATCCTCCCATCATTGTGTTCCATGCCATTACATCTCGATCAGGCATCATCTCGAATACTCTCTGTGCAGCTTTCACGTTTCGGTTCTGCAAATAACCATGCATAACTGCAGTCCAAGACACAACGTCTTTCTCCGGCATTTTCTCAAACAAGCTCTCCACGAGTTCCATTTTTCCGGCTCGGGAATAACATGTAATCATCGTATTCCACGAGACAACATCTCTTTCGGCCATCCGATTGAACAAATCTTCTGCATCGTCAGTGCGTCCTAACTCTGTGTACCCCGATAATAAAGCATTACAAATAGACGTAGAGCGAACCGGAGCCTGATCAAATAAAGCCCTCGCCTCCGCGACGAACTTGTTCCTCAGATAGCCTGAGATCATGATCGACCACGAAACGCTGTTTCTGATTGGCATTTCATCGAACAACTCCCTCGCTCTTCCAACCATCCCATTGTGCAAGTATCCCGAGATCATCGAGTTCCAGCAGACGACGTTTCTCTCGGGAGCCCCGTTGAACAAACGCCGCGCCTCTTCGATCCGGCCGCACTTGGCGTACCCGGTCAGCAGCACCGTCCAGGATGTAACATTCTTCCTGGGCATTACGTCGAACATCCTCCGCGCGTCCCCCAGCATTCCGTTCCGGATGAGGCCGGAGATCATGCAGTTCCAGGTGACCAGGTTCTTCCGCGGCATCCTGTCGAAGTACTCGCGCGCCCTGTCGACCTCGCCGTGCCGGAAGAAGGCGGTGATGGCGGAATTCCACCAGAAGACGTCATCGTGCCTCCGAGGCGATGGGCCTCGCGACGACCTGTAAGCCCGCGGCGAGTGGCGCAGAAGACGAGTATGGAAACAAGTGCGGGGATAACGAAGGCGAACGAGCATGGCATCGCAATGGCTCCAAATGCGACTGGAAGGAGACTCCTGGCAATTAGTGGATATATTTGGTTGACGTGGACGATATAATTTTAACATTAGTAAGTATGATTACTATATTATTGTTAATATTAGTATTTTGTTAATTGGCGAAATAAAATATTTCAAAGTTGAAAATTTTAGTTGTCTTTTAATTAAACTAATATTTGTTATAATTAATAATTAAGAGACAACATGAATTATTAAGTTAAAACTAGTCTATTAACCCGTGCGAATGCACGGGCACGATCTAAAAAACTACTAATTACATAATTTATATAATTAAATATATATATACTAATTATATAGAGAGAAGTCGATTGCAAGGGTATTCACAGATTAGATTCGATTTTATTCAAAATCAAATTTGATCCATCTCGATTAATTTTGATTAAGTCAAGTTAAATCGAGTTAATGATAAATTAATTATTAAATTTGATCTAATCTTATTTTTATTGGTTTGACTTGAATCGGACCGGATCATCAGATTTTTGATTATTTTTTTCCAAATTTAAATTATTTTTTATATTTAATATTACTTATATTATTAAAAAAAGGAATATCATATTTTTCAAAAGTTTGCAATACCTTTCAAAGATATAAAGTATTAGGTTTTTATATGTTCTAATTATAAAATAATATAAATTTTTTATCTAAATCAATTTATTCAATTTTTAATAAAAATAGATATATAAATATTCGAGCCAACAGGTTGTGTCAAGTTAATCGAGTTTGAAAAATTAAAGTCCGTACCCGATTCATTGGTCATCGAATTAGTTTACGTTTGACCGGACAAATAATCATCCCAATTGAGATTGAATCGGTTAGGATGATCAGATTCACCAAGTTCGGTCCAACCCACTAAACACCCTCTACTCAATTGAAATAAAATTGATAATATTAAATTATAATTTATAAAAAATGTATATCAAATTAACTGATATTAATGTAAGGTTCTTACTTTTTTTGTACTTCAATTTATCATCAACCATGTGCATTGTATTAGGAATATTACAAAAAATTAATATGTTTGATATAAGTTGATATAAATTTTAGAGATTTTTCGATTTTATTCGATATAGGTTGATAACTTGATATAGAGTTTAGAGATTTGCTAATGTCAAAATATTAATTTATTAAATTAATGTGTTTGATGAACTAATTTGAACGCCAGCGTGAAAAAATTAATAATCACTTTAGTAGCATAATTTTATTAGAATTTAGAAGTTGCGAAATAAATATTTATTTTTCATTTTTAATTTGTCTTCATTAAACATTTTTTTTTCAATTAGTAAAGTGAAAAATATACATCCAACATTAAAATTACTTACTCAATTAATGATAATTCAAATTATTTTTATGTTATATTATACGTGAAAATTAATTTTATATAAAAAATAATATATTTTTCTATGTATGCGTATAAGTATAATATAATAAACGTTTATTTGTTCATAATCTATAAGGTCATAATATAATAAATTAATTACATTTTGTAAAATGAAAGTTTTGAATGTGTATAAATTATATATTTTTTTTAAAATTGTTATATTAACTCATTAAATTTATTTAGATCATTCCTACTTCTCAACTATTTCAACTTCAACCGATATATTTATCACTACTTTTATCTTATAATTGAGCTCCTAAACACTCATCACAAAAAAAAAAATATTATTTATTAATCAATTATTATTTGATACTTAATATTTTTGTCAACCATTGACTATCCTATCCACTCCATATAGAGATTAGATAAATCATTATATGTAGTATTTTTTATTTTTTATTTTTTATAACCTGAAAATACTATTAATATTAAACCATTTTTTATAAAAAGTTGAGACTATCTTGTGTTTATTTGAATTTCATAATCATATTTATCTCTTCCTATATAAATATACTTAATCAAACTATCCAATCAAATTAAATTTATTTGCTCGAGTTAGGACTCTTTTAAAATAATCAATATATATTTGCTAGATCTTCACTTGAAAGAAAAGAATAATTATGCAAATAATGATATGTTAGACGTTTTAAGAAAATATCTAACATGTAAATAATTATTCAAGAAATATCTAATTGATAACTAAAATAATACTTGTTTGAGAATTCTATTAAATTATTATTTTTTATTTTTTTTATGTTTACAGGGAAACAATATTAAAAATTAAGTAAGAAATATAAATTTTATTTTTAAATTTACTTATATATATATATATGCTCATTAAAATATTTATTATTTAATTATTTTTTTATGAAGTTATATTTATTTTATTGGGAAAAAATCAGTTTTTTTAATTTTCTTAATTTACTTGAATTTGAACTCTTTTAAAATAATCATCATGTACTTATTACTATAATGGTTAAATGTGTAATTACGAAATAATAATAAATTGACTTTTTTCTATCTAATTTATAATTAATATAATAATTACTTAGATAAAACTTCTTATTAAAAATTATGTGTCAATTTATTTTAATTTACTCAATAATTATTTTGATTTATCTACTACAACTTTATTTTATTTTTTCAATTTTTAGAGAAAAATAAATTTCATTTTTTTTTAATTTTTTTAGTTTGCTTCGTTATCACTCTTTTAGAATTATTATTGTTTTTACACATTTTTCATGGCAAAATAAACTAAAAAAAGTAAATTATAAATTTATATTTCATAATTTACTTTTTTTAATATATCTTATATATCAAAATTTTATTATAAAATAATTTTGTATTATTACAGAGAAGATAATAATGTATTATATTTTTATCTTTTCAATAATATTATTTCTTAAACATTTTTCATGGCAAAATAAACTCCAAAAAAATAAATTATAAATTTATATTTTCATAATTTACTTGTTTAAAATCTCTGTTACATCAAAATTTTATTATCAAATAATTTTATATTATTACAGAGAAGATAATAATGTATTATACTTTTATCTTTTCAAACTTCTCTTCCATTTTATTCAATACAATTTTGTTTGAGTTAGAATTATTTAACAAATAATTTGTTCTTTATTTATTATCTTATATAACAAAATTTTATTATCAGATATTCGTTTATACAAATATTATTTTCTTATATAACAAAATTTTTATTATAATGTATCTTTCTAATTATATAAATGTAGATTATACATATATATATATATATATATATATATATATATATATGTAGGACTAAAAAAAAGTAAAAGTATACCTATTTATCTTATTATATAATATATATAGATCTATAACATTTAATAAAATATACATATAAAATAATCTTAATAACGAAATATTAATTTTTGGTCTTCTTACTTTATCTTTAATTTTATTTATTTCATTCAAGTTAGGACTCTTTGTGTAACACCTGTGCCCAGTAACCCAAAAGTCCACAAAACTCAAACCCAATAAAAGGAGTAGTATTATAAATACCACCTAGGGATGCCACATATTTTATTTTCTGAAAAACCTGTGGCCGGCCCTAGGTAAGAGAGAGTTCTTCCTCCTCTCCCCTGTTCATGTTTTCTTCTTCTGTTTCTCATCCCCGGAATTTCTATTCGGCTTAGGAGAAGAAGATTCTCCATCTCAGCAGGAGAAGCGCCGGAGAGGACGTCCCCGAAAGAGTAGAACAAGTCCCGAAGAACCCGAAGGTATGTTTTTTCGGCGGATTCCTTGTACATAAAATAATATATTAGATATGTATTTTTGACAAATTCTACAGATTTAATTACGATTAAATTAATATATATATAATTTGGTTATGAAGCGTGGGCATAATCTATATGCAATATTTTTTTATATTAAAATAAGTAGAATCTTAATTTGTTAAACTTAGATTCGACTACATAATTAATCAGAATTATATTATTAATGACTTTGTTCTATAATGTTAATTTAATTGGATTTTTATTCATTGGCGGATGTCTTCTGGTCCACTCCGCGCACATAGGTGTCGGCGCATCTGCATGATGCAAGAGCAACTCTAGATATTATATAATTTCTATGAGTAAGGCAAACATGTACGTGATATGCTACTATTTGTAGTGTGAGACTTAGATATTTCTTTAAACTAATCCACTTTTATGAC
>LTAE01010175.1:0-12264 GCA_001647135.1 Pontederia paniculata
TACATGTAAGAGGTTATTCTCCTTGTCCTCAGTACAAGAAAGGAGATTTGTAGGGAGCCTTCGCCCTTGAAGAAGGACTTAGTGAACTCCAAAGATCTCGTGGAGAAGATCGGAGCGGGGACGTAGGCCAGGAGTTCGACCGATCCTCGATAACAAACTGTGTTTGTTCTTGTGTTTGTTCTTCTTACTCTTATCTCTCTCTATTTGTGTTTACATTCATACTTGTTTGCTTCCGCTACGCATAACACATTTAGATTAAGTAACGAAGAACAAGAGATTTTAATACACCAATTCACCCCCCCCTCTTGGTGCCATTCTAGATCCTACATCCGCACCATGGATAGATGCACTTCCAAGATCTTGCAAACATGAGACAACAAGAAACAGGGGCAAAGGATCACCATCATGGGACTTGCAGAATGTAGACAGTAAATTGTATCATGTTTCACTCCGGAAATATCCTCACTGAGCTTTTTTTCTCTCTGTCTACGTCCTCTCGGTCACCATGCATATATGTTTGTGATTTAAGATCGGTCAGTGAATGGGGTTCTTCTTCGGCATGCATGTTTGTATTCTTGACCTTGCAAGGCCATATATGATAGTTGCAGAAGTTTATTCTTCCAGAGGTCGAGGTCTCTGTCGGAGAAGAGTCAGTGGTGGTTCCCAGCATCATCTACCCTTCTGAGCTTTTGGAATTAGTATAAGTTAATTATGATCCATTTTTTTTGTAATGATATGTTTCTTGGGTTGTGATGGGAGGTTGCAGGTTGCCTCTTTATTGCTCCATGTAATCTGTGATGAAAATTGTTCACATAATTAAATTTGATTCTATTGTCAAAATAGAATTGGAGTTACCAATCATAGGCGAGGTGAACTACTCATTCTCAATTAAGGTGATCTCGAGTTCGAGATGCAAAATATTTTCACTGGAAGTCTCATCCGACATTATTAGACGTGCGATTTGAGTCGACAAGACTAGTCAAGGGAATGCTCGAAACTTTGATGGCAATTGAAAAAAAATAGAATTGAATCGATTAAAAGACCAAGTGTTTTTCAAATATGTAGCACGAACCACATTTAAAGATGTCCTTGTATACGAGGATCTTGTTGATAAGCATCTTATTTTCTGAAAACTACTAGTTCTATAAGAAAAAAAATCATATCTTCTGCTATAGAAGTGAATATATAAGTTCCCTAGGGATAGGCTTAGGAGTTATATGAATTATTGTTATCTCTCTTAATCCTCTAATCAATAATATTTTTGCCACCATTTGAGAACGTAGTGATGTGTGCTAAGAGTACAAAAAATTATCACTAGCAAATGCACTAATCATTATCAAGTAATAAAGAGAGCGAGTAGAGTATCGTCCCCATGAATATTATTTTCTTATCTATCTAATCCTACCAACTAATATGAGATGACATGAATTGAATACAAGTGATTTAAACAAAATAAGATAAAACTAAAAGATAAATTTGTGATGACAAGATGAGATAAGATAACATAAGGAGAAATAATGTTTTATTACAAGATTAATCAAACTTTAGTGCAACTCAATCATATGTGGATTAGGATCTATCAAAATTATGATTTTTCTTCATAATAAATCAACTATTTTAATTCTGAATAGGTTCGACTGCTCCTCTTTATGACGTCAATCTAATCTATCAAAAATTAAGATGCATTAAAATATATTTCCTAAGCTATTTATCGTTCCTCTCCAAGATGATAATCTAGTAGGCACTACATCTAAATATTCTTCTATAGGATGCTACCTAGGCATGACACACAGTGTTTTGAATAAAAACTTCAAAAGTTAATTTCAGAGATAAAAGATAAATAAGAACTCACTTTGAGGATGCTAGCAAAGATCAAATTCTCAAAAGATCAATGAAAAACATTAAGAATAACATTCATACACATAAAAGATTGACAAACTAAATTCAATTAATATTAGGATTCCAACTATTTTCTCTTACACTAAAACCACTCTGTGACTGTAACTTCAATTCAACGATATTGAAATTTCACGATCGTGATAGAAAGGTTGTATATCATCTTTAGATTTTTTTACGACCCATGACTAGATTGTCATGGTCATGACTGAATGTACACTTCTTCTCATCAGGATCTTCATGGCCCGTGATAAAGGAGTCATGAGCGTGGTCTTTTACATAGTCCATCAACGCCTCATTCATTCACAGTCGTGAAAATTCCTTCAATGACCGTGACATAGTTGGAGCATTTTGGCTCGGGTGTGTTCACGATCGTGAAATTGACTTCACGGGTCGTGATGTTCAACAAGAGCATGAAAGCTGCAGTTTACGCTTTCTTTTTAGGGTCATCGTCATAGTAGTAAAAGTGGTTTCAGGGCTCGTGATGAATCTTTAGTAACTTGGTCATATGCGCTCACGAGCATGAAGAGTTCATCACGATAGATATTTCTAATTTTTAATTGATTTTGCTTTTGAATTCACTTTAGTTTATTGTGGTCTTCATTTTTTGCTCCACCGAATGTCTTGGACATAAAATTGAATAATATTATGTAGACCCTGACTTCAAAAATTAAAATAAATGAATTATTAAACAAAATAATGACGAGACGATGAAATTGACGAGAATTGAACTAAATATGCTATAAAAAGTATGACGAAATTGTCATGCATCACGTAGTCTAATTAAGGGTAAACCTTGTGAATCTCGCGTCTTCCTTTGTGTGTGATATTCTCTCTTATTTGATGTCCGCAATAAACTAGTATCAAAAAGAGCCAATTTCGTTGGTGATCCTCCATTAGACGAGAGATGGTGTCCCATGATGTAAAGATCGAGAAGTTCACCGGACGAAATAGTTCCAGTGTTTAGTAATTCAAGATGCGGCCACTTTTGAAAGAACAAGGGATATGTGCGTCAATTCCAATTGTCATGATAGGCAAATCGAAGACGAAAGGAGATTTGAAGGGCAAATAAAAAAAACAAGTATTTCAATAGGTTTAATATCGTTAGATGAGAAAGCTCACTCTATTCAAGAAGAGAATAAATCCGAGGGTTATCTGCAACTAATGTAAGAAATTGGGCCATTGAAAGAAGGATTGCCCTAAGAAGAAGAAGGTCATGAGAATTATATAAGTTAATTATGATCCTTTTTCTACAATGATATGTTTCTTGGGTGTGACTGGAGGTCGCGGGTTGCCTCTTTATTGTTCCATGTAATCTTTGATGAAAATGGTTCACATCATTAAATTTGATTCTATTGTCAAAATAGAATGGAAGTTACCAACCATAAATGAGAAATGAGGTGGAACAATAAGCATCTCATTCTTGTTTAAGGAGGTCTCGAGTTTGAAATACATTATATTTTTTGTTGAAGTCTCATCTGTCATCATCAGATGTGCAATCTAGGCAACAAGACTAGTCGGGGAAACACTCAAAACTGTGGTGACAATCGAAAAAATAGAATTGAACTGGTTAAAAGACCAAGCGTTTTTCAAATATGTAGCAAGCTCCGCATACGAGGATCTTGTTGATAAATGTCCTATTTTTTTTAGAACTACTGCAAAGTCCTTCTGCCATGAAAGTGCATACATAAATTCTCTAGGGATAAGGTTAGGAGTACATATGAATTATTGTTATCCTCTTTGTAATTCTCTCATCAATAATATTTATGGCACCATCCGAGTACGTAGTGATGTGTGCTAATAGTACAAAAAGTTACTACTAGCAAGTGTATTAATCATTATCAAATAATAGAGACAATGAGCTCAAGTATTGTTCTCACGAATATTGACTTTCTTATATGTCTAATCTTGCCAACTAATAGGAGATGAAATAAATTTTGAATAAAAATTATTTAAACAAAATAAGATAAAAATAAAAGGTAAAAGTTGCGATGATAATAATTATTAGACCAGGATGAGATAAAATAAGATAAGGAGAAATGATATTTTACTGCAAGATTAATCAAATTTCACTTCAACTCAAAATCCTATGCGAATTAGGATCTACCAAAATTTTGATTTCTTCTTCAGGATGAATCAACTAAGTTAATTCTGAATAGGTTCGATTGTTCCTCTTTAGGATGTCGATCTAATATATAAAAAATAATATGCATTAAAATGTATTTCCTAAGCTACTGATCGTTCCTCCCCAAGATAATAATCTAATATACCACACATCTAAATATTCCTCTTCAAGATGCTACCTAGGCATGACATGCAATGTTTTGAATAAAACTTTCAAAACTTAATTTCAAAAATAAAGGAGAAATAAGAACTCACTATTCTTATTGAGGATGCTAGTAAAGATAGTATTCTAAAAAAACCAATAAAAAAATTAAGAATGACATTCATATGCATAAAATATTGACAAACTAAATTCAATTAATACCAGAGTACGTTCCATATGTTTTCTCTTACACTAAAATTACCCCATGATCAAACCTTGAATTCAATGATATTGGAATTTCACGGTCCATGAAATAAATTTCACGTTCGTGACAGAATGATGATTCTGTTGTATATTATCTTCATATTTTTCACGACCCGTGATAAAGGAGTCACGAATGTGATCTTTTATATCATCCATCATCACCTCATTCATTCACGGTCATGAAAATGCCTTCACCAATCATGAAATAATTGGAGCATTTTGGCTCAGGTGTGCTCACGACCGTGAAATTGGCTTGACAGGTTGTGATGTTCAATAGAGCATGAAAGCTATAATTCACGCCTTCTTTCAGTGTCATCACCATAGTAGTAAAGTGGTTTCATGGCCCGTGGCAAATCCCCATCAGCTTGTTCATATGCATTCATGAGTGTGAAGAGTACGTCATGGTCGTGATTTTCAATTTTTAATTGATTTTGCCTCTGAATTCACTTCAGTCTGTTGTGGTCTTCATCTATTGCTCTATGAATGTCATGTACATAAAAATGGATACTATTATCTAGACCCTGACTCCAAAAAATAAAATAAAGTGAATTATTAAACAAAATAATGCACGAGACAATGAAATTGATGAGAATTGAACTAAATATGCTATGAAAAATATGACTAAATTATCATGCATCGTGTAGTCAAGTTAAGGGTGAATTTCGTAAATTTTGTGTGCCTTCTTTTGTGTACAATATTCTCTCTCTCATTTAATATCCATAATAAACTTGTATTAGAGCCAATTTCCTCGGCGATCCTCCATCAAATGAGAGATGATGTCACACGATGTGAAGATCGAGAAATTCTACCAGGGAAAATAGTTTTAGTGTTTGGCAAGTCAAGATACGATCACTTCTAAAAAAACAAGGTATAATGACGCCAATTGCAAAGATCGCGAAAGTCAAATTAAAGACAAAAGAAGATTTGAAGGGCCAAATCAACAAAAAACAAGTATTTCCATTTATTTAACATCGTTAGATGAGAAGCCTCACTCCATTCAAGAAGATAGTAAATTCGAAGGATATCTGCAACTACTGTAAGGAATTGAGCCATTGAAACAAGGATAACCTTAATATGAAGAAGGTCATGATCGCGATGGTTGTACATCAAGGCAAAGAATTTGAAGATAATGATTTAACTCTTGTTGTGACCAGTGAGATATGCCTTGAGGAAAGTAGGTTCTTGATTCAGGATGTTTCTATCATATGAATACAAACAAAAAGTGATTGTCAACGTATCAAAAAAATGATGGTGGAAACATCATTATGGGTACTGATGCGCTTGCAAAATAGTTGGGCAGACCAACTCAATCCAAATTAGATCTTATTGATAATTTTTATGAGGACGTTGACATATGTTCATCATGTTCTATAATTGAAGAAGAATATGATATCTTTGAGAGTCTTGAATTCTGAAGGATCTCGGATCAATATTGTTGGAGGCACCCTTACCATCACAAAAGGTGATGTCGTAGTTATGAAGGGAGTCAAATAGAAGTTCTTGTACATACTAGAAGGGATAACAATATCTAGTATTGTTGCTATGGTTTGTTATTCGAAATTTGAAACGTCTAAGTTGTGACACATGCAACTTCAACATATGAGTTAGAATAGGATGTACATCCTCAATAATGGGATATTCTAAGTGGTCAGAAGATATATGAATTCGATTTTTACAAGCATTGCATCTTTGACAAACAATAAAAACTTTAGTTCAATAAAACAATGATCATAACGAAGACTATCGTCAACTATATCCACACTGATTGTTGGGGTCCCTCATGTTCCATCTTTAGGAGGTTACAGGTTCTTCTTGTCTGTGATTGATGATTACCCAAGGATGGCAATATTATTCGTGATGAAGCAATAGTGAGTCATTTGAAGTTTTCAAACATTGGAAGACTCTAGTGAAAAATAAGTTATCGAAGAAAGTGAAGTGCTTTCATATCGATAATGGTGTAGAGTTCTATTCATTTGAGTTTGATTAGTTCTGCAAAGTCGAAGGCATCGCTAAACATCGCACTGATAGAGATATGCTGCAACAAAATGGTAATGTAGAACACATGGATAAAACACTTTCCAAGAGAGCATGGTTCATGTTTTCGAACTCTATTCCGAACAAAACATTTTGGGTTGAGACTGTCAATACAAATTTTGGGTAGAGTCCTAATACTAAAAATTGATCGCAAAACTCCTATCAAAATGGTTTGAAAATCTTACAAATTATAATATGAACAATTTTTGGTTGCTCTAGTTATTATCATGTCAGCGAAGGAAAGCTTGATCCATGGATCAAGAAAAATATTTGTGGGATATGGTGCATGTATAAAAGGCTACAAAATCTTATTCCCGTTAGTGCAAGGTCATCCACAAACAGAAGTATATCTTTTGATGAAGTTTCAATACCTCAATCAGAATTGGAGATTGTTAATTCAACGGATGAGAGTGTCAACAAATAAGTGGAGTTTAAGATAACTCTAATCATATATGACACAAAAGTATCATTACAAGTTAAATAGATAGAACATGAAGAATAATTTAAAGAGCAACCAGAAGAGGTGTTGTCAATTGTTGCTGGACGTCCTCACAAATAGATAGATTTTCGTAAATGATATGACTATGAGAACATTATTGCATATACATTTCAGGTGACTGAAGAGGTAAAGTCTCTAGAGCCATCTAGCTATAGGGATGTCATCACATGTGCAGAATTTGAGCAACAAATTGTATCGATGACTGAAGAGATGGAGTTTTATCACAAGAATAATACTTTGTATCTATTCAAGTTATAGAAAAGTAGAAATTCCATCGATTTCAAGTGAATCTTCAAGAAGAAGCTTGAAATTCCTAAAGTTGATGACATCAAATACAAAGCACATCTAATTTCTAAAGGCTATAGTTAGAAAGAGGGAGTTGACTATAATGAGATATTCTCACCAGCTGTCAGACACACTTCTATCCAGGTGGTATTTGCCTTTTTAGTACATCAAAATCTAGCACTTGAACATTTAGATAATAAGATCATTTCTTGCATAGAGAACTTGAAAAAGACATCATTATGAGTCAACCAAAGGGGTTTTCCATTGAGGGTAAGTAGGAAGATCAAGTTTGCAGGTTGAAGTTGTATTGATTGAAGTAGTCTCCCAAACAATGGTACACGAGGTTGTGAGTTTTATGATAGTAACAGGTTCAACATGAATCCTTATAATTATTATGCGTATCACAAGAAGGTGAAGGATGATTTTACCGTCTATTTGTTTACTGTTAGGATCATGTCAGACATTTAAAATTTGAAGAAGCTCCTCAATGAAAATGTTGATATGAAGGATCTTAGTACAACACATGAAATTAAAAATATGGATGTTTACAAGGATCACACAAAGGGTAAACTCTTCTTATCTTAGAAAAGTCATATTCAAAAGATTGTATATAGGTTCAAAAACAACAAAATTCTTGAGTATTCCATCAGCTTCAAATATGCACCTTTCAATTGTCTCAAGTTCCTTATACTAGTGCAATAAAAAGCTTGATGTATGCTATGATGCCCACTAAATCTAATATAACATATGTTATTAAATGTTTGTTAGCAAGTTCATGAGCAACCCTAGGAAGGAGCATTGATAAGTAGTAAATGCATCTTTCGATATATGAGAGGAGCATCTTATATTAGTCTCATTTATGGAAGTGATATAAAGTATTTGGTTGCTAGTTATTTCGATTGAGATTATACTACAGATTTTGATTGAAGAAGACTAATAAAAAACTATGTTTTCACATCGGGCAATTCTATTGTCAATTGGAAAGTTATGCTACAACCATCAATTATATACATTATCTATTATAGTGGCAAAGTACATGGCACTAACAGAAGACACTAAGGAATGCCTTTGATTGAAAGGCCTAGTTGAAGATCTTGGACTACATTAGGATTATGCTACAATGTTTTGTGATAGTTTCAGTCAATATGCTTAGCCAAGGATCAACTCCAAGGATCAACTGCATAATGAAAAGAATTAAACATATTGATGTCATAGATTATTTCATCCATATTGAGAAAATGATTAAAATGAAGAAGGTCGGCACAAAAGATAACCTAACTAGCATGTATACAAAGTCCATTCTTACTAGTAAGGTGTGACATTGTCTGAACTTGATCAATATTAACGGTTGGCAATAGCTTCTATGGCAGGAGTTGGCGGTAGTAGATTTTGATAGACATATGTTCTTTAGAGGATTCAATTCAAAGTGAAGATTTATTAATAATACCTTAAATTCTAATTCAGATGAAAGTTCATCTTTTCTCCAAATCTGTAACACACGTCCGCAGTTAAAGGTGCAATCACATATAGAGTCTCTCTAATAGGTGTTTTATTTTCTGAGGACTATTATAGAGTCTGATATGAGAAAAAAATCTTATAATATGTTATGAGAGTGCATATATAAACTTCATGGGATTAAGACTATGAGTTTGTCTGAGTTATTGTTATTTTCTCCGTAATTTTCTCATTAATAATATTTCTCCCATCGCCCTATGACGTAGCCCAGTTAAGGAAACTTTGTAAATTTCGTGTGCTTTCTTTTTGTACGATATTTTGTCTCGTGTGATATCCAAAATAATCATTGCTTAAATAAGCTTTCCAACATCTCTCTTAATTCGTAACTATTTTTTTAAGTTTAATGGTATTGGATCATATAATTAATTTAAGAAAAATGGAGGTGTCTACACCACTTTATTGATATTGTCAAACATAATTTTAATCATTAGATTTTAAATTTAAAACTTTTTATAATATTATTCATATAAAGAATTGTACTATCCTTATATTCATGATTTATATATGAATAATTCTAATAATATATCATAACCGCAAATAAAATATCTAATGGTTAAAAATATGTATGACACATGTTAATTTCTTAATTTAATGTTAAATTGTTATATCTTCTTACTATATAAGCTCTTTCTTCTTTTTTCATAATATTAAGGAGGCAAAGCCCATTAAATTAATTTTCTTTTGTCCATAATTAAATGGGCCCGTTTTTTTTGCAGCGTCCTGACTTCTGATTATTTAGAATAGAAGTTACCGGTTCATCCATTAATTCTTTATCTTCGAATTTAAACTTGCCAGCTAATTGAATTAACTATATAATTAATCAATTGAATTGATCGTGATAAATAAGCTTATGATATAATTTTTGAATTGAGGTTAAGGTCCAACCAAAAAGTTTTGGTTGCATCTTATAGTCTCACACGTAATGTAAAATGTGGATTCTACCTTATTTCTTAAAATTATGTGGATCCCATATATGCAGCTAAAATTTTTGTAGACAATAAATAGGTTAATTAATCACACATGTGCACAAGTCCTCGTTCAATCATTAGCAGTTCCCAATTTCAATCTTAAACAGTATTCAGAAATGATTTGGTCACCAATATATATGCAAAGAAAAATATGAGTTTAGGTCTTTAGGACGTGAAGCCGAGACATCTTTTTACAAAGCTAGGACATCCTCAGAACTTAGGGAGTATGGAATTGAGTTCCCTGGAGAGTCCCCCACCCCCACCAACCAGTCCATGTTGACCTACAGGTGGAGCGGCAAAAATCAGAGGCTTTCTGCCTTACGCGATCATCACAAGTGGAGTATAACCAACTCATTATTGCAGTTATATATTCCAAAGTCTGAGGTTGGCTAATAGTGTAACGCCCCAAAATTCATACCATGTCACCTAATAGAATAAAGATATGGAGACGCTACCACACAATATCATTATTTATTGTTTGACCATTTGACTGGTCAACCCCAGGGCCACATCATATAAATACCATATTTTTAAAACTAAACATTTTTTACATATAAATAATACTAACAAGTCTATTACATTAATTTCAAAAGAAGACTAAAATTCATCAATAGACCATAATAAATTTCTAAAAGATAGAGTTCAACATCTCTCTATTACATAGAAGACCCCAAACTGGACCAGTGACACATTAACCAGGATCCTATGCCATGTGCAAGTTGACCATCAGAGACTCCATCATCAACCATCATTCCTACCGAGCAATTTGTGTTGCCTGCAAAATTAGAATCAGTTGGGGAGATAAAATCTCCCGTAAGCAATGACGCTCAATATGTAATAAGATTATAATAAGAAACAATAATCTGGAACAATTAATAATTTCTCTTTTTCTGTGAATTAATAATTTACCAATGTCCTTCCATTATTTTATCTTTCTTCATTTCAATCAATCATTTCAATCGATCATTTCTTATCAATTACTTTCAATCAATCAATTTCCAATTATTAGTACATGAAGATTCCAGCGACCCGGGACCAATATGGCTAGATAGGCCATGGGTCAACCCGAGACTCGTCAATAATAATTAAACTCAGAGAGAGCACCAATAACCCTCAGGTGATTAAAGCCTACTCTCTCTATCAATAACCAAGGACACCAATAACCCTTATAGGATTAAAGTCCGCCCTTATTCAATAACTCAGAACACCGATAACTCTTATAGGATTAAAGTATGTTCTCAATAATAATTGAGAAAACACCAATAACCCTTATAGGATTAAAGTTTGTTCTCCAAGTCCGTCGGGGTCTTCCTCTTCATGCATCAGTTCAATCACAATCATTTCAGCTTTTAAACCCTATCTTATATGTTCTCAATAATAATTGAGAAAACACCAATAACCCTTATAGGATTAAAGTTTGTTCTCCAAGTCCGTCGGGGTCTTCCTCTTCATGCATCAGTTCAATCACAATCATTTCAGCTTTTAAACCCTATCTTGAGATATGTTATCGTTTAAAGACATCTAAACCTACACCGTTCATCAATTCATATTCAATCAATCAATACAATCACATCATCATAAAAATTTTGGACCTTATTAGAATTTGGTAATAGTGGTCACGGCCCGTGATATGTCTGTCACGGCCCGTAACAGGTTTGTCACGGCCTGTGAAGACTTGGTCACGATCGTGATCAAAACGCGCATGTTCTTTTCCACATCGTCACGGCCCGTGACGAACTTTTCACGGTCGTGACCGAACATGGGTATTTATGGTCACGGCTTGCGACCGAGACCGTGATCAGATCACTGCCCGTGGTCGTCCGATTGGTTGATTTCTATTGTCACGGCCCGTGACACTCTTGTCACGGCCGTGACCCAACAGTTGGATTCATGGTCGGCTTGCAATGCGTCATGCGCTTGCGTGACCTTCCCGATTCAACATCACGGCCCGTGAATAAGTCGTCACGGCCGTGCCTAGATATGCCTGGGTCTTTCCATCGTCATGACCCGTGACCAGATGGTCACGGTCGTGACTGTCGCCATCATGGCCCATGACGAGTTCGTCACGGCCGTGACGGGAAAATTCTGGGCGAACGCCATGATCGAACTCCCTCGACAGTCGTCGTCACGACCCGTGACATATCCGTCACGACCATGATGGGAAATTCTTGGGCGATTTCCGCCCCCGTTTCTTCTCCAATTAATCCCGAGATTCTCTTTTTAACATATTATTATATGGAGATCGATAGCCCTACGTTTTCTACAATTTTTTGCTTTAAAATCTACATCATATACATCATACATTCGTATAAAGATCTATTTCGAATCAATCCAAGAGAAAATCCTTCCTAGGGCATAAACATCATCTATTCATCATGGGAATTAAAAATCAGAATCTTTAGGCATATTATTATCATCTAAATTCGTCATAATATCATAATAAAACCTATTATGCATTAATCTAACCCGAAAACCTATTCTAAACGGATACGATGTTACATAGTCTTAATTATGATCATAATTACATACCTTGCAAT
>LTAE01010176.1:0-17260 GCA_001647135.1 Pontederia paniculata
TTTGGGGCCTTACAATCTTCCCCCCTTCGGAGCTCAACGTCCTCGTTGAGTCGACCCACATGGTTCAAGTGAGCACGCGAGGTTGGCTCTAATACCTTCTGTAACACCCCCGATTTCATTCAAGATATTGTTCGCTTTGGGCCCGGCCCGCACGAATTTAAAACGCGTCTTGAATGATAAGGAATGATGCTACATATAAGCCCATGACCACCTTCGTGTTTTGTCCATGTGGGACTAACTTTCATTCTCATCATCATTTTGGGGCCTTACACTATTTCTTCTGCCCTATGGTCGCTAGGAATACTGTGAAAGTTGCATAATTGGACCAATGTGATTTCTTCTTATCTTTCTTAACATGATAAATAAAGTGACGAACTTAAAAGAAAAAAAAACAAACAAAGGAACCAAATGTGTCAACATGATAAATAAAGTGACGAACTTAAAAGAAAAAAAAACAAAGGAACTGAATGTGTCAATTGGTAACATAAAATTCTCCCTTTAACCCAAGAGGAAAACAACAGTTGGCCAACGAATTTAAATTTAAATTTGAATGAAAGAAAAAACAAGTAAAGAACTAATAATCTTAAGTTTCTCAAAATATTTTTTAATTGAAGACACATGATATTTTAATTATATTTTTTTTTCCTTTTTTTCCTAATGGTGGCATTCTGTACCTTATTTTTTCGTGACGCTTCTATAACACGAGCCCGGGGGGCGAATCCGCTCGGCAGTTGAGTCGACTCCAGCGGGTGGTAATTGGTTAAATTAAAACATTATTTTTGTAAATGCTACTTTGTAATTTTTTCAATTCTATTTTTTTAATAGAGAGGAAAGAACGATAATAAAATGAGGATAAAAATATTCTTATTTAGATAATAATTTTTTTAAGAGAAAATAAAGCTTAAATTTCTTTCATCATTTAATTAGCTAAAAAATATCAATTTAAATAAACATCATATTTTCTATTTTTTATAATAAAATTCGAGATGTATGATTAAAAAATAAAATATATGCATTTAAAATAATTTTTTTATTTGATTTGTTGGATTGTAATCTCTCTCATATTATCTTTTCTTTTTTTCCTCTCTCCGCTTCTTTTTTTTCTATGCAAACGCCTTATTATTATTATTATTATTATTATTATTATTATTATTATTATTATTATTATTATTATTATTATTATTATTATTATTATAATTATTATTATTATTATNTTTTTCTATGCAAACGCCTTATTATTATTATTATTATTATTATTATTATTATTATTATTATTATTATTATTATTATTATTATTATTATTATTATTATACGAGGACTCTGTCCGTTCTGCCGCTGAATCCACCTTTGAATTGACCAACTATCGAACCCAAACAGCTTTTGGCCAACAAAAATGACCCGCTTCTTTTTGGTCGTAATACACAGCCTGGTCCCACGGCACGTACGACCTCCGACAGGTCTCTCAGAAATTATTTGAAAATGAACAAGAAAAATATATAATACACATAAGACCGACGGGCAAACCATGAATTACCTACTTGAGCTTATTTCACACTTGGAATCGACGGAAGACTTAATAATCTTAAATTTAATTTTTAAAATCATCAAATTTGATCTAATTATTTTTTCAGGAACATCAAATTAGATAAATATTAATAATCTTAAACATGAATTTAATCTCGAAAAAAAATAATACAATATGTTGTGAGAAAACAAACATTTCATTTCTTTAATGAAATTGGCCCGTTTTTAGTACTTGATTTGATTTTTTAATTCTTAAAAATTAGAATTTTAAAAATCAATCTCAAGGCTTGGTGAAGGTCATTTGGTTATTAAATGTTGGGAAAGCACAAGTAAAATTCATGATATTTATTTAGGAAAAAAGAAATAGGTAAAACAACTAAAATAAAGTAATAAGACGTTTATTTATTTATTTTGTTCTTTTAATTCCTTCTAAATAGTCATATATTGATAAGCTTGTCGAATATAAAATGTAATCCATATACGAAATTGTAAAGAATTCTAAATAAAAAGGAAGTACGCGATATTTTATTATTTTTCTTAAACAGAAAGTTTATCGAACGGCTCTCTTTGCGTGCACCTCAAGATATTCATTTGGGGACGAGGGTAATTTTTTTTTTCTTTTTTTATCAATTTATTAACGCTCACATATAGATATATTGGTAAAGTTAGTGATTAATAAGTTAATAATTGATCAATGAATAATGATATAAAAATGATTAATCATATTAATGGTTAGAGTTTACTATTTCAGTTATAAAATAAAAATAATAGATATTTGATAAATATAAAGGCAATGATATAAATAGGTCTACTCAGTTAATGCAATGGATTATTCATTTTTTAGTTTATACGTAATAAATTTTTTGGTAAACTGGTGAGCTAATTATAAAATGATATAAATATATAATTTAAATTCTTATACATAAAAATATTTTCGTGTTATAATTCATTAAAATCTTAGTTAGTTGTAATGTTATATCATTTGAAAAAAATGAAGATTCTATTTGTTTATTTATCATATTATTTATTTTTTCAATTGTATGATGTATGTTAATTTTTTTCTTTCCTAATTTATTTTATAATATCGTAAATTGAACATTTTACGATTAAAGAGATATATGAGTAGACAATACTTTTATTAAACTCTGTGAAAAATAATAGTTTTATTATTAAATTATTTCTTTGGAAGAAAGAAAAAGAAACAAAAATAACAAAATAAACTTCTCAATTAGAACTTTTAATTGTCCCTCTTTTTATATTGCCTTT
Source organism: Pontederia paniculata (assembly GCA_001647135.1). Taxonomy (NCBI): domain Eukaryota; kingdom Viridiplantae; phylum Streptophyta; class Magnoliopsida; order Commelinales; family Pontederiaceae; genus Pontederia; species Pontederia paniculata. The sequence goes on from LTAE01010176.1 coordinate 2,791, forward strand.
TTATACATTTTATAATTAGTGAAAGAAAAAAAATGAGCATGAATTAAACATAAAAAATATCATGTAATTTCATCCAACTAAGAATCTAAATTATTTGAGTTCAATTGAAAGTCTTAACTAATTTCGATAACCAATGATGAGAAGATGATAATAATTAGAAAATAAATATAAAAGTATTAATTAAGTTGTGAAAGAAAAAAGGTGCGAGACTAGAGGAAAATATTGGAGAAAATATATAAAACTGTAACTTTAATTTGTTTTTAAAGCATATCAAATATTTTACTTCATCATTTAATTCCTACTTTTTAACTGCAGTGACCAAACAACAAAAAGAGTATTTAGCCAATTTAAAATTCTAACCTCCGTCGCAAAGCCATATTTGGATAGTGACAAAATCGATAGTGAAGTATCAAATTAATATTAGAATCCCATTTATTGGGAATGTGAAAATTCTCAAATAATTATTGTAAGAGAAACAATGGCAACTTGCCATTACTATTTCACGTCAAAATTTATAAAAAGTCCTTTGATACAAGATAATTCAGATAAAATATTAATTAATTAATTTTGAAAATTTAAGATCTATCATATTATTATATTTGATTACAATATATCAATATTTTTTTTATTTTTTAATAATTTAAATGACCACTGATAATAAAAATAGTACTTATAAGAGATGTCTTTATAAATTGCCATTCAGATAATATTTATTTTGATAAAACTATTTATTAAATAATTTTTTTCTAAAATATATATTTTATTAAAAGATAATATTATTTAATAATTTTTATTATTTAAGATTATTTTATGAACTATTAATAATATAAGTTTTATTCAAACTCTTTTTTATTTTTACCTTTTTATCTGTATAAAATAATATATTAGTAAAGATTCAAAATATTTTAAGGATACTTTAACAACTTTAAGTTTAATGAGTTGTTATTAACACTTGTCAAATATTATAATGTTATATTATGAATAATTTATAAAATGATAATTTATTTTAGTGATGATTTAAATTATCAGTTAATGTAAATGGAAATGCACCAAAAGATAAATTACGTAACCGCGAGCTTCTTGGTCATCTTAATTTGGATGGAATTCTAAACTGCATTTTTTTCTCTAATGAGGATATTTTTTGGTCCGATAATGAGGAATTCAAAATTGCACTTAAGTAAATTTATCATATGGAATCTTACACGGGCTGTCCTTTTTTTTCGATCTATTTAAAGGTTATTGAAACAACTACAATTTAGTACCACAAGACACCACACCGACAATATAAATGTGCATTTTTGATACGCAATATCCGCATAATCAAAGTGGTAGATCTCTTGGAGAGCTTTTTTCCGTAAAAAGCGGATATAATTTACTTGTATAATTCTTCAACCTTTGTTACAGTTTTTTATTATTATTTTTCAATATCTATCGTCTTCCAACTTTGATCATTATAAAAGTATTTGGATTTCCGAATGCAAATATCGACATTCATTTTTAGATTAGTCAAGTCATTAAATTTCTATAATATCATCTTACATAAAAAATCTCATCATTTTGATATTACAAAAATTGCATTAGTTAGGTAACATTTGGAATTACGAATAGCATGATTGGTATTTTGAAAATCCTTATTCTCGTCAAAATGTGGACTGTTTATTAGCAGAGAATCTTGTACTTGATTTTTTTTTTAAAAAAAACAAGTAATACAAGATGGCAATGGAAGAGTTCAAAACATGTAACAAATAATGATGTTGGTAGCGACTTGTGACACCAAACAGTCGCACTTGGATTCCTTGCAGATTTCCTGGGGCCGTGTCCATCAACCCTCTTTTGCATTATTATTTTATTTTATTTATTATAAAAAAATACTTATTATGGAAATAAATAAATAGGATTTTTTACGACAAGGAAAAGAAATTGACATTGATCTCGGTAACCTGTTAAGAGAGATGAAAGATGAATAATATTGAACCATACATGTTCTAGTGTAAATTGAAACGCCGGGTTGTGGTAACAAATAAGAAGCAAAATAGAAATACAAATAATAATAATAATATTTTCTTAGTTTTTATTTGAAAGAGAGGTGGAATAAGATGGTCAGGGGCTAAGCTAGACAAGTTATTCATGGGTGCACATTTTTAACTAATATCATCATTAAAAAATTTAAAATAGTATAAAAACAATATAAAAAATATATTTTAAATTATTATGATATTTATTCTAATAATTTTGTATTCTACTTTTTTCGTCGGGTGGTCTTTTTTTAAAATATTTCTTTATTCCCATACTTAATTGTAAAAAAAAATATTAACATTAAATTTAATTTGAACAAATTATAAAATAATTAAGAAAAAAATTTAGAAAGAGTAAGTAATTAAACATATCTAATTTGATCTAAGAAAAATAATATGACAATAAAATTCTAGATAAAATTTTAGTATATTATTTTTGAAAATCAAATACATATAAAATCAATCATCATTAACATGCAAAAAATTGATTTTAAAATAAAAAATAAGTATTATGAAAAATAATTATGGGCTTACTTGCTTCTTGAATACAAATTGAACTAATTGTACAGGTGAAGTTAATAAAATGATTATATTTCTATATTGATTCTATTCGGATTCTAACACTAATATAATTTATTATGAATGTGTGAGATATCAAATGTGGGCTTTAAGATGGGCTTATGGACCGGTGGCAAAGAAAAAAAAATCAAAATTTGCAAGTTGGATATTCGAATAGGGGACCAACTTTTCACCATGTGCATTGCTAATCAAATGTGCAGTCTTTTACACGTGAACAATTATACAACAATCAAAATTTTACATGCAGTCTTTTATATGCGCATTGCCAGTGCACCCCCTTGAACCCCCTTCCCTCCGCCTTTGAAGATGATGAAGTTTAAGGTGGAGTGGTGGAGTGTGATAGATTATTATTAAGTTATGTTTAGATAAAAATTTATACTGATGAATGAGATAAATTAAATCACGTCAAATTTAAATAATTTAAATGAAATCTATTTATACCCTGTATTATATATGTGAGCCTTAATAAATATAATATTATATATTTGTTTGATTAATTATAATATTTATATATTGATCATTATGTATATCTCTTTATACATTTTTTAGTCTTTAGTATTTTTTCTCTTAATATATTTTGTTTCTCTTTCACAATTTTTTATCTTTTATTCTATAAAAATATCGAAGACGAGATAAATATAAAAAAAGTGAAATAAAATAATATTATTATTACACCAATAAAAATATGGTTCAAATGATAATATTTTAAGATGCTAAAATGAATAAAAATTAAATAAATATAAATATTAAATAATTATAAAATAAGATAAAAAAATAAACTAACAAATGAACTAAATTCAAATATTTCTCTATCATATATAAATCAAAATAATATATATAAAAAATATTATTTTAAATGAATCATGGTATAATTTAAAAGTTATTAAAAAAACAATTTTGCTTAAAAGTTGTATTCCCTCCAATTTTATCAATTGTAGAATGAAATATTTGAAGTTTGGAGGTATAAATCATCCCTTTCAAATATCTTATAACTCTTATAATTTATTTATCCAAATATTATTTATCTTATCTCACCCACTCATCTTTCACATAATTTCTCTTAGTATCATAATTCAAATAAGGCTTTAATGTCTAGTAAACTCAAATTATTATGTATGTTAATCTGTTTGATAATTAATATTCCAGCCGACTATTGAACATTAAAATAATTTCTCTAACAACATTGGCTTTTAACTCAAAATTTTGGTTTTCTCGTAGTAATTTAGTTGGTTAGTCAATTAAATCGGATAATTTAAATCAAGTATATCATTTCATTTTTTCGGTAAAAATAAAAAAAATAAAAGAAGGTTAGTCAATTAAGTTTGAGATTATTAACATCTAATTAATTTAAATTTAAAATAAAAAAATAAAATAATATTCTTTTAATTAAATTAATGATTTTAGAAATAGTAATCAATTATTATTTTATATCAATTAATTAAATGACAACAAATTATAAGATGAAGATGAACTTTTTAACTTCTTTGATTAGTTTGGTTTTGTTGCATTATGATTCGATTGCGATGCATGGCCCATTATATTGGTTTAATAGTGATAAAAATCTTTTGAAAATAGACCTTATTTACCTTTTCTTTTATGAAGAAAAAAAGAAGGTTCTAATATAATATAGAAAGTAAAATTCGAGATGGAGTGATGTTAAAATTAAATCGCCAGATGCCTCGTATTTTTAGGACATGGGGAATCGAGTCTGAGCAGCACACAACCCCACAGCGGGATAGATAAGATTGTAATAGAAAATAAAAAAAAGCATTTATACCCGAAATAATAATAATAGCGATAATATAATTAATGATATCATAATTAATAGTAATAATTTATTCTAATTAATCACTTTTATAAAATATAAATGGGTGAAATAATGATTTATTTTTATTTTTTTGGTTCTTCATATTACACGTTTAATTATAAATATAATATTCATAGCAAAATATTTTTACGCAGACCAAAATTTAAATCTAAGATTTAATTAAATAAAAAACTATTTATCAACTCTATTCCAGAATTTTATTAACCAAGTAACTTGTTTTTAACGTATGAGTTAACTAGTTTTGAATTTGAATGTTTGTATTTATTTAACTTTTAATTTCCAGTTTATTTTTCTCAAAAGATAATGAGGTTCGTAAACGATCTATAATAATAATAATAATAATAATAATAATAATAATAATAATAATAATAATAATAATAATAATAATAATGTGGCAATCCGGCAATTCCGGGCAGGTGCCGTGCCGCCATCAACAATCCATCCATCCGTCCGTCCGTCCGTCCACTTCTCTTCTCAAAAACGCATCCAAAGTCCCAACAAGACGAAGAAGCCCACCACCGTCTCATCACAAAAAGGACAAAGGACAACAATACAAAGTAGTAGTCACTCACTCGTCTGCTTCCCTTCCCTTCCCACAACAATAACAAACAAAAACCCAAGCGCCCTCTTTGGGAATGCTTCTGCTTCACCGCCGGCGACGCAACACCCGGCCATGAGAGAGGCGAGGGAGAAAAAAGCCGCCGCGGCCATGGATGGGGCCACGGAGGAGCTCGAGCGCCGCAGTCAGTACCTCAACTCCCTCATCAAGCGCACCAAGATCAACTCCGACGACGCCGCCGCCGGTGCGGCCCCCGCCGACCACCGCCACCAGCGCCACGACAAGAAGAAGGACGCTGAGCTGCCGTCGTCGCAGCGTGAGCGGCTCCAAGAAAGGAGGCACCCGGAGTTGCCTCATCAGCAGCAGCAGCAGCATCAGCATCAGCATCAGCATCAGCATCAGCATCAGCATCAGCATCATCAGCAGCAGCAGCAGCAGCAGAAGCCGCCGGCTCCAGCACCGCTGCGGCAAGATAAGACGAAGAAGTGCGGCGATCGCGACGCCGATGACGGAGATCTGCAGGAGGAGCTGCGGCATGTGCGGATTAGGGCCGCTGACATGCCGGCGGCACTGCAGAAGCGGGCGTTCAAGTGCGCCCGGGAGGTGCTCGCGGCCATGCCGAAGCTTGACAGCAAGCGCCTTGCCCTGGCTCTAAAGAAGGTAGCTACTGAGATGTTGTGCTTTTTCCGTAGCTATTTAGATTTGAAAGCATCTGTTGTTGATTTTTTTTTCACTTTCTTGCATTACTCGTCAGATGTGGTTTAATGCTGTCAGTCTTCGCAGGTTATCTGTAGGAAAAAATGGATTTGGACCAGATGTGTTGGGCATAGATTTAGGGTTTGCATTCCAATTTTAGAATAAATAAATAGAGATCCAAACGGCCACGAAAACTTCTCTTAAGACTTTTATTTGCAAACCTAACAGAACTTAAATTTTAGTTTCAGATGCCAGCATGCTTGCTCAGATTCGTGACAATGCATTCGTCACATTAAATGCACAATTCATTTGAGGAAGCTGAAATGGGGATCACAAACTTGTGATTCTAATTTATAGCGAAATATCATCTTTTTTGGTCTTTGACACAAGGACCATTTAACAACCTCCAATTCTATGGTTTGAATTGCATATATAGCCTTTGTTCCGAGAACATTCTACATTGTATCTCACATCCTGAAGGGAGATAATGCGTTGATGGCCCTGTGATGCAAAGACCATTTATCAGCCTTATTTCAACTTCTTTTGCCTATTTCATCTCCATGCTCTTGCAAGCTTTCAGCAGAAATAAGCTTTTAGTTTTACACATAGAAAAATGCTTTTTTGTTGTAATACAAAGATCAAACCATATTATGAATCTATTACAATTCTTGTTTTCCAATGACATCCAGTATTGCTCTACTCGTGAATCTTAACTCATATTAGTATGTTACAAATTCCATTGTTCTTTTTTTGTCAAATGAAGTTTAGTGCTGTCAATTTCTTCAGTGCTTTAAGCTTTACTATCAATGGCGGATGAAATTCTGTGCATATTTTAAACTTTGCTGATTCATACACGTAAATCTCACCTCTTTGGCATCCATTTTCATGTCATAGTGCTATCTTGACACATACAGACACTGGTCCCCTTGTTGATTTCTTTGGTGTGACATACACAAGTTAAAATTGAGAGGGAAAATAGCTATTAATCAATTATCCTTTGCATAAAAAATCATTCAGTGAAACACTGCTTGTTAAAACAGTCACATATTTATCTGTTTGCTGACTTCTGAATTGGGACATATATAAATGTATCTGTTGGTTATTTATCTCTTGTTCACAAGTGTGTAATAACTCACAAGTTCTCCGAAAGTAAAGAATGATTTATGATATTATGAGATTGAATTCATTAGATGCCTCATGTCAGGCACACATGGTTCAAAACATGTTAAGACACATGGTTCAAAACATGTTAAGGCACATGTGCTAGCATATGTTAAAAAGAATCATTCATGCCGAGTTCAGTTATAAGTAGCTGATGTAGAACAAGTAATAATTAGTCCTTTGTTATGGGTTTATACCTTTAGTTTAGTTATGAGCCAATCAGAGTTTTCCTTATCTTATTGTTTCCTTTTATTATGAGTTTTCCTTATATTAGGTTACCTTTTATTATTTTTTCTTTTATTTAGATTTTCATACTATTTGATATATGGGGTTTTTAGAACCCTATAAATACTTTTGTATGGTTACTTTGGAACTTAAACTTGATTTATAATATTCACTAATAGCATATTTTCCATAAAGTGGATTCAAGTCTCCATCAAGTGATCTAGAACAAGAAGGATATTGTGGACCTTATGCCCTAATAATTAGTCCGTAGTTATGGGCTTTGTGCCTTTAGTTTAGTTATGAGCCAATTAGAGTTTTCCTTATATTAGTATTTTCCTTTTATAGGAGTTTTCCTTATATTAAGTTACCTTTAGTTTTCCTTTTATTTTGATTTCAATACTATTTGATATATGGGGTGTTTAGAACCCTATAAATATTTTTGTATGGTTTCTTTGGAACTTAGACTTGATTTATAATATTTGCTAATAACATATTTTCCCTAAAGTGGATTCAAGTCTCCATTGAGTGGTATTAGAGCCTACAACCATTGGAGCTAATCTCACTGTTGAGATCCTCTCCTTTCTTTTAAACCTTATATGCCCTTAAGCCCTGACAACGGCCTCATCAAAATCTGACGTCCCAGATCTGACCTAAAAATAATTTGCATCCTCTCCAGCAGCCACTTGTGTTGGTCGCCTTCGCAGGTGGGCTACTGTCTTCGCTGTGCGCTGGCCACGTTGCACAGTGTCTGAACGTTGCCTTCAACCACTGCAGCTGCCTTTTGCTGAGATCTGTCCTTGGCGCGGCGCCGCTTCTCCGATTTCTGCTGACCTGCCGCTGTCACCGCTGGTCGAAGCCTAACCTCTTCACCTGAATGCCACTGCCTCCAATCACCATCCGCTGCGTCGCGAACCTGCAACCTGCCTTGACTGTCGTTGTCGTTCTCTGCAGCCACCTCGCCTTGTCCACTGCCTTTCTGCAGATCTTCGTTGCCGCACGTCCCGACTACTGTCACACACATATCGTTGCCTCTGCCAAACCCCAACTGTCCTGTTATTGCTGCTGCTGCTGCTGACACAGCTGCTGATCTGCTTCTGCCGCTGCTGATCCGTCTCCCCCGTGCTGCCTTAACCTGCTGGTGCTACCACCGCTGCTGATCTGCCGCCACCGCCGCTGATCCGCCTTCCCCACTGCTGCCCTGATCTACTATTGTTGCTGCTTCTGCTACCACCGCAACTCGCAGCTGCCGCCACACCATCTTCTTTCCCATGTCAAACTGCCACCACCAGTCCCTAGCTTCAACGTCGCCCCTGCAGCATCCGTCTCAGATTTATTTCTGTGCTAGATCAGATCTCTCGCTCCCGCTGTCCTTCCTTATTGCCCCCGCTGCTCTGCCCTGCTGTTGCCACTGCCTTTCTGTAGTCTACCAACAGCATCACTGGAAAGCCCTCCCACAGCACTGCTGCGTCCAAATCTCGATTATCGCTGCTCGCCTTCAGACATGACGACACTGATGCTTCTTGCCATCTGCCACTCCGCTGCTGCTAACTGCCATATTGCTGCTAACAGGTCTGATCATGCTGCCACCTGCTGATCCACCCATCACAAGCAGGGGCCTCGCAGTATCAGACTACCACCAGCTCTCATCACTCCTTCAGCATCGCCACCTGCCCTCACTAGTCGCACAACCATGTTTGCAAAGAACAAAGACCTTGGTGCACAACAACTTTCGCAAGGGACTATTTTTTTGAGAGAAAGGAAGAAAAGAATTTTCTTATTATTATTATCAGTAATGTTGACCTCAGACATTACAAAAAAAGGAGAGAAAAGAGAAGATATAAAAAGGGAGGGAAAACAAAATAAAGATAGCGTAAAACAACAACCTTCGTTTGGAAAAAAAGTGACCTGCTTTGAGGTCATAGCCACACACGTGTCATCACGGTCGCCAACGAATTATTGATCTTCAAATTGGGTAACTTCTTTCCTCATTGTTCACTTTGCTATCGAATAACGAAATTATTGATCTTCAGATTGGGTGACATACTTCGTACATTAGTAACAAGTTCATGGGATTGTGTATTCTTAGTACATTAGTAATAGGTTCTAAGGATTGTGTTGTACATTTAACCTACATATTCTCCTAAAAAAAAAACCTACATATTAATTGGCCTCCTTATGAGTGCCACTTTTATTTTCTCATATATGTATCATCACGTTGCCCTCAAATTTTCTACTACTTGCTAATCGTAATTTGCTAATTTTATACTTAGTTAGTGTTAACTTATTGAACCTTTCATTTTGATATTAAATATGTCGAGCAAAAGTCTTGGTTCTCATGCTAGTCATAATTTTCAACTTCACACTAATTGTCAGTCTCCTTTTGACTCAATCTTTTCTGATACCTTCGAGGTCATTCCAAATCTCGCCCAACAGGTTGATATTCTTGGGCGTGAAATAAACGTCCTCACACAAAAATATAATTCATTCATCAATTATAATGACACAAAACCATCAATGTATGATCCTCCACATTACCTTTCACGACATGGTTTACCCTCATACAATTTTCCTTTTCATGGTCATCACCTACCACAAATTGATGTTTCTCATCATACATCGGTCCTTTGATGGTACACTTGGTCCTATGGTGTTCCTTGATTGGCTAGATAAGTTAGTAGATTCTTTTGATCAGTATAATTTGTCTGACGAGCATTGTGTTCATCTCGCCAAAATGAAACTTGAGGGATCTGCAAAGCGTTATTGTCACAATATTCAACATGACAAAAAACTACAAGGTTATCCACATATTCGTTTTTGGTTTGAGATAAAACATGTCTTAGAAGAAAAATATGCTCTTAACAATATCAAAATAAAATTTTGGATGTTTGGTTAAATTTACAATAAAATTCTTTGTCTGTACAAAAATATATGAAAATCTTTAAGAAAGGTTAAAAGCGTTGTAACAAAAATATCCTGAATGGATCATTATTTCATGTTTTGTTAACTCCGTTCTGACATTAGACATGAAATGTGAGCTCACGAATATGAATTCTTAGATGATGCCTACTATGAAGCATTAAAAAAATTGAGTCATACCTAAGTAGTTCTTCTGTCATGTTTTTCGTCATTTTGCTTTTTCGCATGATTCCTCATACGGTGATAGCTTTAACGTGGTAGAATTTGATGAGCCAACCTTCGTTGATAATTTTGATCCTATAACTCCTTTGATAGTCGAGTTTGATATTGCCGATCTTCCTCTTATTGGGCCGATAGTTTCAGATTTCATTAACACTCTTATCTAACAAATAATTTAGGTTCCATTGGTCTTTCTCATACAGACTCAAATGCTGAACTTGAGCAGATTGATCAGTGTCCTACTTTTGAACACTGATATTCATACTCCATCTAGTTCTCCACATATTTCTGATATCTAAAGAGAGATTCATGAACAATTAACATTTTTCTAATGATAATTATAACCTTGATATTGATGAACATACTAAATTTGTGGACATATTTGTAAATGCTTATGTGATGGTTCATATGCATTTTGAACTTTATCCACCAATTATTTTCAATGAGTTTTGTGAGTGAACCACTACCACTTTGTATATTTTTCCTTTTATTAGGAGCTTTCCTTATCTTTTATTAGTTTTCCTTTTATTTAAATTTACATACTGTTTGATATATGGAGTGTTTAGAACCATATGAATACCCTTATATGGTTCCTTTGGAACGTAGACTTGATTTATAATATTTGCTAATAACATATTTTCCATAAAGTGGATTCAAGTCCATCAATAGCATTGAGCAAGTAATATATTTTTTTTTCAATCAAAATTAGTTCAGAGCAATTTGATAACTGTTTATTTATCTTAGTACATCCAATTTATTCTTTTGGGACAAGAAGTAGATACTACCTTAAAGAGGGCAACATCTGCGAAAACATCAAAATTTAAACATCCAAGTCAGTTGTATTTTGGTGCCTATGGACCATGGTCTTCTTGTGTCTTCTATAATGGGAAAAAGAAACTATAAATTGTACAAATTTTTGCTTTGTACAGAATTTTTAATGATTATGCAATATGGTGAGCTGAATTTCTAATGTATTGTAAGCCCATAATGTTACCTCAGCAGATCTTATGAGCAGATGTTATTTAGTAGTAGAGTTGGTCATGAGAGTAGGAGGTGACATGATGAGATTCTGGAACAAGAATGAGATGAGCAAAAGAGTTCTGATGAGGTTTGAGATGAAACCAAATGACATTTGCCATTTGTCCCTCGAATAAGTTAATTTGTTTCCGGTAAAAGTTTACACCTTGGGCAGATTTTGTACCAGAACTAGAGGTGGTTTTAGTTCTAAGCTTGCCAGCTGAGCTAGGTTTTGTGTATTTTTATCTAGCAGTTTTTAAGGGTATTCATTGTTGTCATTTATATGCTAATGGTTGTAATTTCCCATTACTAGTATCAGAAATACTTGGGTCTATTATTATAGAAACGAGTGCGTAACATCTTTGAATATGGAGAACTTCTGCCTACTTTAGATGATTGAGGGCTTCTTTTACGTTTTCAATGTGGGTGGCACGATGAAAGAAGATATTTTCACTTTGATAATTTGGAAATGAAGATCTCCTTGTTTTGCTACTTTTGGAATATCTATGATTTGCTCTTGCTTGCTAAGAACGTAGTTCTCTTTGAGAAATTGAGCACATTATTTGAAGCTATGTTTATAATAGACAGTGCTTTAACTGCCTATTTGTACATGGTTATGTGGAATAACAATGTTATAGTCAATTATGTGTGGCTCAGTAGTTGCTTTCTCATGGTGCTTCATAATCCCTCGTATTGCACTGAACTGACAAACTGTTACATAGTTCTGATAATCATTTTTCTCCTTGCAGGAATTTGACTCGGCCTACGGCCCAGCTTGGCATTGCATCGTTGGGACAAGCTTTGGTTCCTACGTCACACATTCTTTGGGAGGGTTCTTGTACTTCTCTATCGATAAGGTCTACATCCTCCTTTTCAGGACGGCTGTTGAGCCATTAGGAAGTTGACAAGCCCACACTACAATTAAACCGAGGGCTGAGTGAAATAGACCATCCTAATGTTGTAATATCTAATAGCAGTCAATATGGGGATGACCACGATTTGTAAAATTGTATCGCAGATGATGATGACCTGATATTGTTATTTCCATTTTAAACGCGATATGCACAAATATGCTGTTATTTTTAATCTCAATTCATCATGAGCATGTTTGACATCACTCTCCTTCATGCTCCTGCTGCTTTTACTGTCTTCTTTGTACTTTTCAACTGCATGCCAAACTACATAAACCTACATGCGGTGACTGATATCTTTGCCATGGTTCTATCAAGGTATTCGCATACAGGGTCATGCCTAATAGCTAACGTTATTTGTTACCCCAATCTTCGATCAGACCTACAGTCTTTATTAAGATTTTTATGTTCATTGACTTCAATCTCAGAAGCTTCATTTCCAGTTAATTGATGCAGGAAGTAGTCTCAATAACAACCAACTTGCTGATGATATTGTTGCTGTCAAATGACACCAATTTGTGTATTGACCAGATAATGCGATTGATTTGTTCCCAATATACAGAATGTAACAATAACATAAAATATTATTTATTGTATGTTTAAAAGGTTAATGTTTATTTAAAATAATGATGATTAATAGATTATTATTTTTTATTCATTATATAATAGTATTGATGTAAAAAAAATTCATTATATAATATCTTATTTTAAAAGTTAATGCTTACTCTAAATTTTATTTTATTTTATTTATTTTCATATTTCACCTTCTTGCTTTTCATTTCAATTTTTTTTATTAATTCTTCTTCTATATTTATTTTGTCATTCTATTTTTCAGTTTGCCTAGTATTTTTGTTTTTCTTTTTTTTTCTAAATTCTTTCTATTTCTTACAATATTTTTCTTATCTTGATTTGAGTTGAACCATTTTTTTTAAATTTATTATATTAAATTTAATGCCTACAAAAAATCATAATAATTAACATATTATTATTTACATAATACTAATAATGTTATATTAATTATTTTAACCAAAATTATTGCTAATTTCCCTATTTTTTTACTTTAAATTCTTTTATTTCCACATCTTTCCTTTTTTTTCATTTCTATCTCTTTTCCTTATTTGCTGTCATCTCATTTATTCTTATTTCTAATTTTACCTTTTCTAATTATTTTTCTTCTACAAAATTAGTGCTTGCCAAAAAATTATGTCCATTTATATTATTCTTATACTAATAATGATATATTACTTATTTAATTCAAATTATTGGTACTTTCCTATTATTTCACTTGATTTTCATTTATTACCATATCTTTCCTTTTTTCTCATTTCTTCCCCTATTTAATTCTCTTCGCTCTTGTTTCCAATTTTGTTTCTATTAATTATTTTCCTTTTACAGATTTTTCCTGCATTATAATTATTTTTTTTCAAATTTGAGTTTGAACCGGTTTTTCACCGGTTCATCGGTTCACCGATTTTTTTCGGTTCGAACCGGTTTTATCCGGTTTGATACCAAAACCAAGTCCGCAATCAAACCGGACCGGACTGGTCACCGGTTCGCGGTTAAACCGGTCGGACCGATCGGTCCGGTCCGGTCCGATTTTAATAACATTGGTTTAAACCATTAGATTTAAAATTGATTATTCAAATCAAATCCATTATATAAATAAGTAAGATTTCATGATTTGATGGGATTTAATCCAAGTGATTAATAAAAAAATTAGTGAACTGGATTATTTAACAACATTGTTAACAAACATTACATCTTCAGTTTTTTTCTTGAAAAAAAATGTTGGATGAAAACTTAAACTCTACATTACAAATAATATAAAATAAATGGAAAAATTGATACAAGTAATACCATGACTTGTGGTACCACATTTTTTATCACCTCAATTATTTGAATTTTTCTATTTCTTTCATTTACTAGATATTTACACATTTGTCCCTGAATTGTCAAAATATTCAATTCAGACTTCTTTTAGTTTACCTAAAGTCATTTTTTTCTGTTGAAATTTTGTAATTACTCATCTAATTCTGTTTTTGCCTTTATTATCATTTGGGGAAAAAAGCTAAAAAATGCACTTTAAGTGAAATGTAAAGTTCAGTTATTTCTTCCAGATGTGTATTCATACTTTAAAATATTTTCAGATGTTAATAAAATGGGAGCATATGATTAGATATAAAACAACTTATTAGAAAAAAGATGATGATAGATAAAGTTAAAAATAGGATAATGTGAAATTAAGCTCATAGATTGAAGAAAACCCTCTAATTATTTTGAATACTTTTCATAAATTAGGAATATGTTCTGTTGAATCTAGGATCCCGATAGTGTTTTGATGATC
>LTAE01010177.1:0-17259 GCA_001647135.1 Pontederia paniculata
TAAACTTTTCGACGATAAAAGAAGACCATAAGCTTCATATAAAAAAATAAAAAAAGGGATTACAAATAATTCTTGGAAAAAAATCAGTAAACAATATAAAAATATGTTTTGTGGTACCCGTGTGATTTGGCGAATGGCTTCGTCGTCTTCCACTCTTCACCTCACGTGGCACTTCGTCTCCCTCAACACCTCGCTTCCGGTATCCATCCGGAACGGGGATCCGCCGGCGATGGAGCTGTCCGGCGGCGAAGCTGCAGGTTACGGCGCGGCTTGTCGCGCCTGTTTCCCGCTCTTCTCCGGCAGTGTTCAGGAACCTTGACGCGGATGATTTCCAGCATCCACTCGACAAGCAGGTATTGCTGCTATTGATGGAAATTATGGAACCAATTGCGTTCTTATTGTGCTACGGATTACTCTTTGGGGCACAAAGGTCGGGTTTTTATAAGTTTTTTTTTTCTGCCATTTTTTTTGTTTGAAAACTGATCGTTTCCTGGGGGTTGTTCTTGTTGGTCTTTGTTTCTACTTGAGGTTCGTATGGAAAATTGAATTGATGATATTTCTCTCATGCTTTGGAATAAACGATTGTTTTCTTTTGTTGTTGTCAATTTGCTCTCAAGGTTAGATTTCCTGTCATATCGTACGGAATTTTTGCATCTTCTTGACTTGGTGATACTGAGTTTTGATAAGAATTCCCTTTCTTAGATGATCGTTTTCGACGTTTGAGTTGTGTACCAAAGTTCTTTACTTTCTACGTACCTGATTTTCTTCCATGCTGTTAAAATATAATCTATGCTGGGAAACTTTTTCTGTGATTGGCTTGGTAGAGAGTTTAGAGTTTCCTTCTCATTTTGGTATTATCAATGATGAAACCATGGTTGTCAAGATCTCGATCTAGATCTTAAGATCTTACGATTTTACGATCTTGAGGGCCCTCACCGATCTCGATTTTAATGTGAGGATCTTATGGGTAAGATCTTAATAGGATCTTAATTTATGTCGTACGATCTTACGATCTTATCCAATCCTATACGATCGCAAATAAATATTTTAATTATTTAAAATAGTAGTTTTTACAATTTTGATAATAACAATGAATATAAATAGAGTTCAATAGATTTTTCTTATATATTGATCAAATTATGATCTATTGAAGTCTAATTCAAAATTTGGATGCAAAAAAAGTAAAAAAATATATATTTTATATTAAAATATATTATTTTATTAATTTGTAGGATCTTACGATCCTCGATCCGATCTTACGATTTTCGATCTTATGACCCCCTTACGATCTTACTTAAGATCTCGATCTTGACAACCTTGGATGAAACATTCCTGAAATGTATGTGTGATGAATTTTCGCAGAATACCTTACTACTGAGGGCAATTCCGGGGTTGAATGAACTGGGAAAGGCTTTGTTAGGTACTACTTGCATTATTCTATATTTTTAATATGTTTTCTTTTCCTGATTTGTTTGTCCATTAAAAATGTTTGTAAAACGGTAGTGGAGCCGATTAAAGGTAAAACGGGAAGCTATAGGTTGTTTTAGAATTCAATGTGTCATCTTCTATAGATGTGATTTCTTTGAGTAGATAGATTATCTGCAATCATTGATTGATGTTTCCAAATGAACTAGTAAAAGCAAAGAATTTTTTCCTTATGATATGGAATTGTAAAATATCATATAATACTAAGGTAGAGCCAAACAAATGAAGTTTGGTGGTGCATTGGCGTTAACGGATGTTGAATTATGGTTCTGTACTCAGTAGTATTTTATTTGTGAAGAACAAAGGAGTGAATGTTGCACATGGATGCTGAAACACAGAATTGTAAGTGTGACAAGGACAGAATTTGACACATACTATGCCACTAGGATAAGGGGGGAACTATAAAGACCTTGCAATTCGTACTTGAGCAACAAGCATTATGCCTAATGTATGATGAATTTGAAGATTGCAACGGTAAAACATCAACTCTGAAGATGACTTTGATAAATGTTTAGTTCAATTTTCTTAACCCGATTGGTGGAGAACAGAAGTAATGAAGATACTGTACTTGGATTCCTAAATGGAGATTCAAAAGTCTATTGGAAGGGGATATTCTATTCAAGATGGTTTACATTGTGTATCAATCCTGTAATCCAACAATATGAAGTAAGATAATGTCTCATGAAGTTGTGCAACTTGTAGACTCATGTCAATTATTACAGTTTTACAAGCATATTTGATCGCATGTCTTCGTATTTTTTGTTTTATGACTTATCTTGTAGAAAACAAGGTGCTTCTTTCTATGATATCTTTTCTTCAGCAGTGATTTTTTGTCATTGCAGGACCTGTCTCTGAGCAGGTTATGCTTCTCGAGAACATAGGAACATCAGTGCTTGTCTCAGAAAATCAGGTTTCTGTTTTACATCAGTACATATGCGGTTAATGATATATTACTCCCATCACACTGTTCAGATTCTTAATTGAAAATGTTTTACGGTATCGGTAACATTTAGTTACAATTTTTTCTGAAGTTCCTATCAAATATAACAATTTTTTATCTAGTTTCGCATTCTGTTATTCTAGACATCTTCATTGCAAATGGTGCTTTATAAGCACCTGTGTTCACTTTTACTATAACATACATGGATGAGTGGCTAAGTAACTTAATCATCCTTTCCCTCTCACAAAATTAGAAGCCTGCTGAATTTGGGTTCTCATTGGTTCCAATTTTTAGTTGTGTTTGTGGAACGTATTTAACAGTTATGCCCGAAGCTTTCTGCTGTTCTTTTTCGTATTCTCCTTCAGAAAAAAAATTGTTATTCACTGATATGCTGGGCTCAACATTAATATTTTTTGGAGGTGAAAGAATGGAAGAGAATGGAGGTGAAATCATTAACCTTATTTGGATGACATATCTAAGGGTCTGTTTGGTTCAATACTTATGAAGGGGAAGGGAAGGTAATGAAGGTGAAGGGAAACTAGGGGAAGGAAATAGAAGAGAATGGAGGTGAAACATGTAACTTTGTTTGGATGATATAACTAAAAGGAAGGGAAAAGAATTATAATTTTTGTTGGACGAATATATTCTAATATATGTGTTTATATATTTGAATTATATACACAACAACAACAAAGTCTTATCCCACTAGGTGAGGTCGGCTACATGGATCATACAACGCCATTGCGCTCTATCAGTAACCAAACTTTTAGGTATATATTTGAATTATATATGGGTAAAATTGGAAGTGTAGTTTAAATATTTCTTTCCTCTCCTTTCCATCCCAATTTGGGGTTGAAAGAAAAATGGACATTCGGAGGAGAATGAAGGTAAATGAAGGGGACATTCCCCTTCATTCCCCTCGGTTAAAAATACAACCAAACGAGATTAACTGATTAACCTCCTTTCCCTTCCCCTCCTTTACCCTCCTTTTACCTCTAACCAAACAGGCCCTAAAGGGAAGGGAAGGGAAGAGAATTATAATTTTTGTTGGACGAATATACCCTAATGTATGTATTTAAATAGTTAATTACATATGGTTAAAATTGGAAACGTGTTTTAAATTTTTTTTTTCCCTTCCTTTACACTTCAATTTGAGGTTGAAAGAAAAATGGACTTTTGGAAGGGAATGGAGGTAAATGGAGGAGACATTCCCCTCCATTCTCCTCCGCTAAAAATACAACCAAACGAGGTAAAACTGTTAACCTCATTTTCCTTCCCCTCCTTTACCCTCCTTTCACCCCCAACCAAACATGCCCTTATGTCATTCCATGAGTTTTGCATAAGCAAGATTCTATTTTATCTATACTTATTCTGCTTAAGTGCATTCTTTGGTTTGCACATATCATGCTTCTGAAATGTACAAACTTTACGAGCATTCTCACTTCAGCCTACTGAATTAAGTTATTATTACTTTCTAACAGCTTGCTGGTTTGCTCATTTATGTCATTCCGTAAGTTTTGCACAAGCAAGATTCAATGTAACCTAAACTTATTCTGCTTCATTGCATTCTGTGGTTTGCACATATCATACTTCTGAAATGTACCAACTTTAAAAGAGCACTCCCATTTCAGCCTACTGAAATAAGTTAATATTATTTTTTAACAGCTTGCTGATTTGCACAATCTAATGGTGGAGGCTGCACAAGTGCTGAATATAGAGGCTCCAGATTTTTATGTCCGCCAGAACCCTGTTCCAAATGCATACACTTTGGCAATAAGCGGGAGAAAGCCATTTATAGTTGTTCATACTAGCTTAGTGGAACTTCTTACGAGGAGAGAACTTCAGGTATCGCTATTCGCGTTTGCTGCACAGAAACCTGTGAATACTTCATTCTTTTTTTGAAGGGTAACAAAACAATTTATTCTACTGAAAAGTTTATCTGTGAACTTTGATATGGTAAGGTATTAACTGTTCATAGTTAAGTTGTAACTTAGCAACTACTAACTTTCTATATTAATTTCGATGGGCATTATGAGTACAAAGGAACGATTGCATTTTCCAATGTGAGAGGTGCTGATAAAGATCTGTTAGGTTAAACTACTTCTAAATTCTAATTAAGTTAACCACTTAGAAATATCACAAATATAATTTTTATTCATAAAATTCTAAGATCCAAAGAGAACCATGCAAAAATATTTATAGAGTTCTAAACACCCCATGACTAGGAAACCTACTATTAGGCAAACTAATGAAAAGGAAATCCAACACAAGGAAACCCTTAAAGAGCTTATAATTTGTTCAGATTCTTAACAGTTTCAAGTCCCGCTGTTCTTTCTCGTACAAACTCAAATAATGAATTTTTGGAGTTTGATCCATTGTTCCAACTTTTGAACATAGATGAGCATCTATCTGCTAACGCAAGTAATTGTGATATGCATACTCCATTTAATTCTCAAATTTGCCCAGATGTTGATCCTCTATAATTAGTTGTTTATATTTCTGAGATTGTTAATCCTTCTACTCCACATATTCCTGATATTCAAAGAGTGATTTTTGAATAATTAATATTTGTTAACGATGACTATAAGATTGTCGCTGATGAGCATAGCAGATTTGCAGACATACATGTGAATGCATTTATGCTGGTTCGTCACATTTAATGAGATTCTTGACAAGAACTCAATGTATTGGATTTGCCACCTGATTGCAATATAAGCTCGGTGTTCAGTGTGGAAAATTTTCACCCATAATTTGATTCTTTTGAGCTTTCTCCTATATCTACAGGTGTTTCTAATGAGAGCAAACATTTACTGCTATGCTGATTAAAATGATTTCAATGTTTTCGTCAATGTTTTTCATTTTTGGAATGATCATTTGCTTGTTGCAGTTGCTTGGATTTCTGAAACTGATTTTTGTCTGTTGGCTGAGGCGGTGCGACTTTGAGAGTAATCGGTTAGCAGTGGTACTGTAGCAAAGTTACTGTGGGTAGTGAACTAGGTTAATGCAGTCAAGGAAAGATCTCCTAGGGATTGGTTTCATCTAAATAGTAACTTGGAATAAATTTGGAACCATGAAAATTCAGTTTTAATCAAGACATAAAACTAGCTCAATGTGTTTCCACAAAGCCTTGGCAACATAAACGAAGTTTGTCAACAATTCAATTAAAACCAAATCAAGAACTCATGAAATTTACATGGACATAGCTACATCTCAACCTCTCGGTCAAAATGGAGTTGCAAAAATCTGAGATAGGTATCTCAATCCAAATACAAAAGATCAACCCTTTGACATCCATGCAGTTTCAAAAGGATTACATCAAGATTTTCATTTCAGCACAAAAGAGATACATGAGCTCTTGATTTAAGAAGATGATTTATAGTTTATTGTTCTCTTAAACAATAACCTAGAGAAAATGGGTGAGATTACTCAACATTAAGTATTTTTGTATGTAAATCAGCTAGAGAAATCAATCATCATTTCACACAAGAGGTTAAAAATAAGAACAACTCAAAGTCTGAATTAGAGCAATAGATATAAGATGCATTTTTTTATCCTTGCAGATTCACAAAATGAAGAGGTAACTTCTGGGATATACCCCTTAAACATCCAACACTACAACACAGTTCAAATCAGACACAACACAACCATATAAATGAAACTGATAATGCATTGAAAATAATAGGTTCCATAGTTATCCAGATTACAATAGACTACACCATCCTTAAAAGATAAAGGAGTTTAGCTACACATATTTGAAATCAATATTACAGACAATGTCTTGTTTTGCATTAAAACATGATTCATATTACAAAATAGGAAGATAAGATTCAGAATAGCAAATTGTAGCTTCTCAACAGCAACTCCTCTTCTTCTTCGTCGCTCGGAATTCTCCAAAGCAGGTGGGAACCTTCACCTTGATTCCTATTTGCAGTTTCCCCTCCAAACCCTAATGTAGCATGTGATCAGAACTGGGATCCAAAATTCGGCCCCTTCACAACCTCTCTCTTTCTTTTATATATTTTTGTGAAACCTTCTTATTCTTCTTCCAGCCTCCTGATTGTGCCACATGTGCCTCTAGAAAAGAATTTTCATCTACAGCTTTAAAAAGGTGAAAAATTGGACAGGTGACAACTGCAGCAGAAGCATCAAAAAAGCAGCAGACACAACAAAAAAATATTTTGACAACTTCCGAAAGATCCTGTACTAAAGTAAAAACAGCAGCCAACATTACATGAATCAACTTCGAAGGAACAAATAAATCATGTGTGCCCTCGTAAAATGGTTCAATAAGAAGAATTGGGTCAGCAAATAAGTAGTGGATCCGAATGAGATGAAAAGGGCTGAAAAATCATCCACTCATGCACATATTTCAACATAAAGCTTTACATATGAACTATACAAAAAAATTAGGGAAAATAAGGTGATAAACACAAGAAAGTATACATGTGAACTGAAATTAAACAGAACAATGGGTGTGTTTAAGTACAAAAATTCTCTCTATAATAGCTACTGATCAATCATCTTGTTGGGATATAAGTTATCCATGCAAAGTACTCCAGACAATAGGCACTGTTGAGTCCTGTAAGCAGATTAGCAACTTAAAGTTCTATTTAGGTTTAATATAGAGTAAAACTTCAATTCAGTTTATCATATCATCTTACTTATGTTTCTGTGTGTGCCTTTTACTAGGCTGTTCTGGCTCATGAGTTAGGGCACTTGAAGTGTGACCATGGCGTGTGGCTTACATTTGCAAACATACTTACCTTGGGAGCCTACTCTATTCCTGGTATCTAGTGATATCTAATGATAGATATAGTAGTTCTGTATGGCATTCGGTACACATGTTTAACTTTAATATATCCAGGTTTTGGTGGAATGCTTGCCCAGAGTTTGGAAGAACAACTTTTTAGATGGCTTCGAGCTGCTGAATTAACTTGCGACAGAGCAGCTCTTCTAGTAGCTCAAGATCCAAAGGTAAATATGAAATCTTTTATCAGAAAACATGAGAACTTGGCATGCACCAACAAAAATCTATAAGAGTACAAAATCTTTTGTTATTTCATGGCATAGATGCCCTTTTGAAATCTTAGTTGCATAGTCAAATATCTTGGTATTTGCACTGTCAAACATCCTGACCTGTATCGAAAGCTAGGGTTGTTTTGATCAAGTACGAGTGTGTTTCACCATGTTGAGCAAAAGAGCTTAAATTCAGCCCCATTGCTTTTGCTTTCCTCTTCTACAACACCTCTTGTTTGTCTTCTGTTGTTTGCTGCAACATCTTTCCATTTTTAGCTGTCACTTAGGTATTATCTGATCTTGAGAGTAACAATCTCCTAATGTCAAATTTTCTACAAGATTCAATTTCTTTAGAATTTAACATTACAAGATACATATTTTTACTCGTAACTGCATATCATTTTCTTTTCTTTTCTTTTAAACAATGTCTATCAGATCACGTTTCAGACTTCAGTTGGTATTCATTTTTATCATATTGGAGTTATTTTCCTACCGAAATCTTCGAGTCTAAACTAACCTCTTTTTCATGTCCTATCAACAGGTAGTTATATCTGTTTTGATGAAGCTGGCTGGGGGATGTCCATCTTTGTCTGACCAGCTAAATGTGGAAGCGTTCTTGGAACAAGCACGCTCATATGACAAGGCTTCTTCAAGTCCCCTCGGATGGTACATCAGGTATCTAAATGCATTTTCCTTAAATGCCCATCATCTTTCTTCGTATGATATCATAATAACAGGAACTTTAGATTTGATGACATCGACTTCTTTACAGGAATGCACAAACCAGACAATTATCACATCCTTTACCTGTTTTGCGTGCCCGTGAAATTGATGAATGGTCGAGGAGCCCAGAATACAAGTCTCTATTGAAGAGTGCAATACGATCAGCAGATTCTTTGAACGTCTGAATGCTTATTTTTAAATGTCAAATAAAGTTTGTGATGAGAATTCAAGTGGTCATGCAAAGCACCACAAGGTGAACTAAAACGCTTCCGTTGGTCCTTTAACACGTCTCCTTTTTTCTTATTTTAAGCATGTAACATTCTAATTGTCTATTGTTCATTCATGTTTAACAGGTTTTCAAAGAAGATGCCAGAATATTTACCGATAAAAAAGAAACGCAGATTGATACAACAATTTTCGTGTAATTATTGTATAACAAAAATGTTTTGATGTTGTATATAAGTACTCATTAATTGTCAATACTCTATCTGTATGGCTTAGTCTGTATAGCGTATGGAATATATACATAGATCTTTGGTAAAATAGCATTCCTCTTGTTCAAGGTCATGTGAAATTGCAACATTTATTGCTATTGACGGAAGCTTCATCTAAGTATGAAACTATTATTTAGCAAAACCTTTTACCAATGGAAACTCAGAAGCAAAGAAATGACTGATTCCTCTCCCTCTATTCAAATTACATCACCAGAATGTCTATTCTCGTCGCTCCATTTTACTTGTGTTTTCTTTTTTCAATCTGGAATAAGAATATTATTTCCTATTTCAATACAATTAAAAAAGAGAAGAAGAAAATACAAGTCTTCTTATAGGGAAAAGAAAAGCTCACGGTTTCTTAGACAATTAAAAAGCATATCTTCCTTTGCAAGATTAGCAGATGAAGTAGAAAAGAACATGTTATTGGTTTGCTTTGTTTTGATAAGTTCCCTCAACTGAAGAAAAAAAAACGAAGGGTTGACACACTAAGCTCGGCAAAATAATTAAAACGCTTAAAAAATATTTAAAGAGTTGAATCCAGAATAAATATTACACCACAATATTCTCTTATCAATCCAAAGTAAGTTGAGAAATGTTGCTTGTTTTCTTTGTTTTTTCCTTTCCTTTTTTTTCAAATAAGATGTTAAGATCTAGAACAATACATGTGATTAAATTATGATATAAGCTGATTCAACACAGCCTATTAATATTTTTTTGACATTTTGAGCATATCCACTCCCATTTCCAAAGCACTATGTGTGCAAAGTAGTTCTTTTGAGCACACAGTTAAGAGACAGCATACAAAATAAAAAAAGGTACGAAAAGGGCACATAATTTGAACTTCAAAGCTTCAAAAGAAGGAAGAAACCTATATATACTTGTGACAAATTGACAATCAATTATCATCTGCACTCAAACAAGCTCCAGGTCACAATAAGAAGTGTTCTTGAGAGCATATCTTTAGTTCTCTGGCACTCCCAGAATTGTGGCATCATCATAATTGAACTGAAATATATGGAGGTGAACTTTTGGCTTTCCCAAGTGTCCTTCTTATTCTCTGTGTAATCTTTTCCAAATGTAGATGTCTCAATTTGACGTTACTTGCAAAAAGTTATGATATTGCATTTTGCTGGTGAGTTAATGGTGATCCACACTTCAGCTAATCCAAATCGGCTCATATACCGCTGCCTTGTTATTATCTTGAGATTACTATCTAAATGTGATTTTATTATGCAACAGAATGACCAACTTTTGATTGAATTATGTGTGCAGCATCAATCTCAGACACCTATATTCGGAGACTGGCAAGGTGCTGCCTTCACAGAGCGATTTGATATGGTTAGAAGGAAGAAAAAGCTGAAAAAAAAGATGGTCTATCTTGATGACACTAATCAAAATGCTGAAGCATATGTGAAAGTAGCACCATCAACACTATTACATCCATCCCTGCTCATGCATCAATCTCCAGCACCAGGTAATGCAAGATTTTTGCAGGAGGAAAATGGTGACCTTCGCCGAACTGCCATGCCTATCCATAACAATGGCAGCCAAGATGAACAACCAGAAGGCCGGCCTACCAGGAGATCGAACATAGCAGAGCGCGACAAGAAACCAATTCGTCCCACTTATCATGTCAAAACTTCAAGCCGAGTTCAGGTAATTCTCTCAGGATGTTATAGGAATAATGTTGGTGATACATACCATATAATTGAATGGTAGACCTCTATCTCACACAAGTTGTTTTTTTTTTTATTTTGATACTAATGAACGTTTCATGATAGATAACTTATTGCATTCTGACAATTCCTACTGAAACTAACACATTTCCATGAACAGTTTTCAAATGACTGATACACAAATGTTATTCACTTATTCTCTGCACTCATAGCCTGAGCAGGGTGTTGTAGTGCCACTTTTTCCAGAGGATGTGAATGGCTCAACACCTGATGAAAACTTTACACAGAAATTTGAACTACTAGCGAAACATCGAGAAAGACGTGGGCGCGAGTTTCCGCTAATCGAAACAGCAACTGATGAAATATTTGCAGACAAATGGCCTCAGCCTCATTACTCTCCAGAAACAAGGTGTCACAAGCGAGACAGTAGCAAGTTCAAGGCAAGTGCAGTTTGAACTTCCTCTTGTTCAGCATAAGGATTTCTGTCAGAAAACCAAATGCTGATACTAAGTACAGTTATCTGATTGTAGAGCTACCGTTGCAGCAAAGTTTTGGTGGTCTGATCATAAGATATTGCACAAGCATTTTTGCTTTTTCTTACACTTTTTTTTTTACAATGATCACTATGAAGAGTTGTAGACCAATTTTTTGGAATTGTTTGAATAAAACTGATATTTTCCATTTAATTTTCAGGGTTGTTGGATTTTCAGCTGTATTCGAAGTGAGAACATCTGCCGGAAAAATTAATTAACTTTGGAAGTTCATCCCTGTAAATATACATGTATAAAGAGAGATCAATACTTGTCTCTGTAATGAGAGGACTATTTTTTTTCTTGTGTTATGCCTTGTCCATCCCTTGTATTTTCCTATAATAATTCCTTTCAAATAAGCCCAGGGATTGAAACGAAGCTTAAATAAATGGATCCCACAAATGGTAGATGGAGGAGTTATTGTTATTGTTCTTTTATCTAACTTAAACTTGTATTAGTTAACATATTAAGGAAATATCATGTCGTCCAATGGCAGTCGTGAAGGCACACCACCCAGAAATTTAACTGAAATTGTAACAGCATCTTATTTCATCTGATACAAATTTTTAAGAGCTCACCTTTTTTTGCTATCACTCACAATTAATTGGGTATCGCTTTAGATTGCACGTCTCATTATAAGAACTGCGACTATCAACAAAAGATTTATAGAATGCAAAAAATCAAACTTAAATTAAAGAAAATATTAACTTGAAACTTATCTAAAATTAGAATATGTAAATAACCTAAAGGAAAACCAGATAAATTAGTGATTCTTTAATTTAAAATTATCAAAACCTACCACATTATTAAAGGATTTAATGGAGGTATACCTATTTAAGTAAGGTATACCTATCATCGGGACCATTAGATCTGAAATTTGTGATTGACAAAAATAAATAAAAATATAAATTGTAAATAAACTATTTATTTTTAATCACATATCTCAAATTTAATTGTCCAGATGTTAGAATACACTGTGTACCCTATTAAAATATGATAGACATCCATTAAATTCATCATTATCAATGAATTTTAGATAATTTAAATTAGCATTCATTGGAAGGTGTTTTTTTTTTAAAATTTTAAGTAGGGTGAGATATATTTTGATAAAATTATCCAATCAAATGAGATATTGAATTTTTTTTATATTTTATAGGAAAATAATATTGTTCAACACCATCTTCGATTTTTCAAAACTAATAATATATATATATATATATTTGTTTAAACTCAATTTTTTTATCCTTGTAATTATATAAAATAATATATTATTAAAGTTCAAATATTTTTTAGGATGTTTTAGCAATTTCTTCTTTAATAATTCAGATTACAATTTTACATTTCTAATATTTATTAAAATTATAAAAAACAATTTATATTATTGATATTATCGATTAACAAAATTGGAGAATGGGTTTGGATGGACCCTAAGGACATTATTTTATTTTATTTTTTTTGAAAAGAAGACATACATTACTCAATTGCAAAAGAGATCGTTGAGTCGGCGTACAAAATATTCCGGAGTTCCTAAAGAGAATTATCCGTCCAAAAAATATCGCTTTCAGAAGTTCTAGCTAAGTTAGCAAGTAAATCTACGCCCTATTGGCCTCGTGGTGGTGTACATGAGTTAATCTAAAGGATTCCAAAGATTGCAGCCGGCACCAAACATCAATCATGATATTCTTTATATGCCACGGACAAGCAACTTTTCTTTCAGCAATATGAACGAGCACGAGCGGGTCAGTTTCAATCCACACTTTCCGGTAGCTCATCTAGTGACATTTGAGTAACCTTGCTCTCAAAGCTCAGGCTTCAATCTCCAGCACAGTCACAGATCCACAATTATGCCTCCTAGCCCCTGCATAGATCAAAACATCAT
Organism: Pontederia paniculata; assembly: GCA_001647135.1. NCBI lineage: Eukaryota > Viridiplantae > Streptophyta > Magnoliopsida > Commelinales > Pontederiaceae > Pontederia > Pontederia paniculata. The sequence goes on from LTAE01010177.1 coordinate 12,744, forward strand.
CAGTCCCCTTGATAATAAAGTCTGCTCTTCCCTGCTCCATATGTTCAAGCGACCCATATGAGTTAAGCAGACTCATGATTGAGCGGAAATTGTCTCAATTGTGTGACTCCTCGCATGTTCATCGTACTCGACCATAGTCTTCTCTCAAACTAATGATATGGTTGAACTAATGATATGGTTGACTGTTTGAACCTAAAATAATCTTCATTCCTCATATTCCATATATCCTAGAGACAATAAGCAACAACAATAACAAAGCCTTAATCCCACTAAGTGGGGTCGGCTACATGAATCATACGATGTCATTGCGATTCGTTGATCCATGTTCATGAGATTCGACGAGGTTTTACGTTGGCTGTCGAGGTCTAACACAACCCTCCTCCTTTATTCGGACTTGGGACCGACTATAAACATAGGTGAAGTTAAAAAATTTTCAAAAAAAAAATTAGTTTGAGAAATAAGCAAACAAAAAAAAAAATTTGAAGTTCATGAACCCCTATCCCAAGAGTCTCTGTACTCAAAATTATAACCAACTTTTGACTGAAAGATATGCCATAAGCGGTTACTGATTTGACATTGAAAAAATAAGTGCTCATTTAGGTGAAGGACAGTATTCTAAGTGATAGGAGGATAGCTTAGATTTGAAGGTAACTTTCTTTATTAAAAAGATTCCATGCTTAAAAGAGGCAAATAGCTTAGTAAATAGAAAAAGAAAACAACAAGGAGATAAAAGTAAAAATAGACTCGAGTCTAGCTGAAAACAATGAATATACAACAAGTTACATGTATTAAAATTATGTTAAGTGAGATACAAGAAATGATTTCTTTTAACTTGTTATGCAATTTTCTTCACTCAATTTTTATGAACTGTTTGTTTTGTCAGAAAAAAAAAATGCACGCTTGTTTTAAATTCTTCTTCTATCTCAAATTTCTTGTTTAAAGTACAAAAGAAGACAAAACCTATGGAAAAAGTAAGAAAGTAATCTACATTACAAATAATACTGATTATTGTAAAGTAGTAATTTGGATTGCATACGAGAGAGGAAGCAATTCAAATTAATGTACTATAATTTTTATTTCACATTTTATCTTTAAGATTTTATTTAAATAAATAATAAAAACAACTAAATAAATAATAATATTATATTTTATTAACTAGTATAATATTAATCTCTATAGCAATATTTTTTATCATTAAATATATTATGATTATTTCTATTAATTTTAATATCAACATTATTAATGAATTATAATAATTTTCATATATTATAAATAATAAACAATTTATTATTAATTATTTTAATATAATAATATTTTAAAATAAATATTATTAAGTTTTTATTATTTTTAGATAATTGTATACTACTTATTTTATACATTTATTTATTTGATGTATAATTTTTATGAGTTTATGATATATATTTGTAATTCAAGTTCACATAATCTAAATTAAATTTATAAATTTAACTCTATTGTTTAAGAATATTTTGATAAAAAATTATATTATTTATTAACTTTTATATAATAAATAAAATAATAAAGATTGTTATGTATATTACTTATGACCTTATGCATATTACACATAGTAATATACATTGCTGATTAGTGATAATATTTTTTGAAAGATAATATAGATGGTCAAATAATGTGTAAAGATAATATAGTGAATACAATAAAAAAATTTTGGTGCAGGATAACAACCAAAGTGAAAAAAGAAGTGTTCTTTAGTTCATATCCATTAATTTTTGGTGTAAGTAATCAAGTTAGTTGACACGGATGATTAGCGGATCTGTGTCTCGAGTTGAGGGACAGGGAGCTAGTAGCTCCGAGTTTGAACTTCGGAGTCGCCAACTTGACTAGGATTTACTCTGTCGCTCTTTTTCGAGCACCGGATTAGTTGGGTGCTAATAGTCGTGGACACGGATGAGTTTAGATCGGAAAAAAAAGTAATTTTTGGTGCAAGATAATTAATAACCAAATCAAGAGAGTTGAAGGCATCTGCCAGCAACTCGCAAAGAGACGCGATGCCCACCGATCACTGTGGTACTAGTATTTTAGCAACGAATTGATTGCTAATAATTTATATGCAAGTACAAATATCTTTTGTATTTGGACTCTATTTGCGAGCGTAGTTGTGACTTGTGAGGGAGAGAGGGCGCACCGCGAGCAGCAGCGGTTGGTGGCGATGGCGGAAGCGGAGGGAGCGCTCACGTCGCAGGCGTACTTGGAGGGGAGGGCTGTGCGGGAGGCGCGCGCGCTGGTCGCTGAGCTCTGCCGCCAGTTCTACGGCCTCGGCTGGGTCACCGGCACCGGCGGCAGCATCACCATCAAAGTCCACGATGAAGCCGTCCCCAAGAAACAGCAGCTCATCGTCATGTCCCCCTCCGGTGACCGCCGCTTGAATCCGTCTATCCTAACTTTTCTTTTTGCGCAATGCAATGACCAAACTCCAGTCTTGCTGACTGGAGGGTGATCGTGATTCATTCTTATTGGGAAAAAGAGCGATCTTTTTGTGTTTCTTTGATTGCGATTAATGAGAAATCGGGTTTTTGATCGTGTTCCGATGGTATCCTCAGGGGTCCAGAAGGAGCGGATGGAGCCTGAGGACATGTATGTGCTGTCTGGCAATGGGCAGGTGCTGTCCGCTCCCTCGCCGAAGCCGTACCCCAATAAGCCTCCGAAGTGCACGGATTGCGCCTCCCTCTTCATGAAAGTATCCTCTCCTCCTCTCTCTCCCCCTTTCTTTTTTCTCACATTTGAACTCATCTGCATAGGAGTTGCTTGTTTAAATGCATATATGCGCCAGGACAAAAATTGTAGGTCGATGTTGTTAGGAGTACTAGAACGGTTCTGTGGTGAATAGTGGTCGGTATAACCTTGAAGGTTGGATGAGAAGGTGTTTAGCTTATTTGGTTGTGAATCTGTTTAACTATCATTTTGAGAATGCAGTCAGCTAGGTGTACAGAACGGTTTTAATATCGAAAGCATAGTCCTTCCTGTGATTCTTCTAGAGGGAACCCAACTTTTGTTCCTGTTAAGTACTTCTTTCATTTCCAACTGATGATAATTTTGTAATCTTGATATGTGACATATTTACAGCTTGCAATGACTACTGTTGTGATGCCCACCGATAGTTTCTTGTATCAGTTCAGTAGGAGTTGATACATTTGACTCACAAATATATCTTTTGCTGTATACTCACTGATTTTGTTTTTCGGTGAAATATGCACTCACTGATTTAACTGTTTAGTGCTTGCTGACAGTTATCCCTCTTGTATTTGTCCTCAAAGTATTGTGAATTACTGTTTCTTATGTTCTTGATATTGTGCTTAAATTTGATTTCTTTTTCTCAGTATGAAAAAATAGATCTTTTCTCTCATAGGCTTATGAAATGCGAAATGCTGGCGCTGTTATTCACAGCCATGGAATGGAGTCCTGTCTTGTAACAATGCTTCATCCCTTCATGAAGGAGTTCAAGGTAAAGCTCCTGACATCTATGTTTCATGCACTAGTCTATTGCTGTAGCTCTTTCCCAGAAAGTAGTTCATTGTAGTAGAGACAAAGTATTGTACCTAAAAAATTATGCTTCGTTTTACTTTACCATCTTTGTTAGTGGTCTTATAAATTTACCTTTGTCACTTTTAAAATAGATTAATTTTACAAGGCCAAGATTGCAATATTTTCGTGAATATCACGTGAAGCTAACATGTTGCATGTGACTAAGTCCTTGGGTATTGGCTTTTTTAATCACATTAGACTAGTTACAAGCTACATCACCTCTGTTAAATGGTTAACATGACATGTCTAGCTGGTAAGGTACATGTCATGCCACAAAATGGCTTTTGTAAACAAAAACATGGAGAAGACTACTATCACAATAACAGAAAGTTCTCTTTACTTAAGAAAAATAGAATAAGAATTTATGAATTTTCTTCTAGTCCCAAAAAATAGCGATTGCTACACCTTTCTGGATGCCAAAAGCATGTAGCTTGTGGGAGGTGGATCACCTCTGTTGTGTTGAAGAGAGTGTTTAAGGTATCATTACTGCTGGATGGAGGATCTGGGTATTGACAGAGGAACCCCAGTTGTCAGGGATAGGCATAGAACAAATTACTCTGACATATGTGGATGTACTTAGGAGACACCAGCGAACTAATTGTACAATATTGATGGCATGATGGGGCAGTACATCACACCTTGTATGGAGCATTAATATTGATGAAACTTTTTAATCCCTCTATTGGGTTATTTTGTTTGTTTAAGTTTTCCTTTAGTTTATTGCTCTCATTAATGCTTTCCTTTAGTTTTCGTTTCCACTTCATTGGTATGGCTCTTAGATTTTAGACTTCTCATTAGCATTTTTTGCTTTCTTGATGTAGATAACTCATATGGAGATGATAAAAGGTATTCAGGGCCATGGTTATCATGATGAGCTGGTTGTTCCAATAATTGAAAACACTGCTCATGAGCGGGAGCTTACGGAATCACTCAGTCAAGCGGTATGCTTTTTTTTTTT
>LTAE01010177.1:25422-36094 GCA_001647135.1 Pontederia paniculata
AGAGAGAGAGAGAGAGAGAGAGAGAGAGAGAGAGAGAGAGAGAGAGATGTTCGCACGGCGGCATAGTTAACATGTCAGTTAAATATATATATTCGAAACGGCAAATCCAATGGGTTAAATATATATATATATGAGAAAAAAATATACAATACACTTATATAAAAATATCAACATTTTTTTTAAATATATGAATAATAATTAAATTATTTTATAAAATATTGTTATTTTTTAAAATGCTATATTGTTATACTAAGTGTATTACACCGTAGAATTAATTAGAATATTATTATTCAAATTATAAAAATTAATATTTAACTAATTTTATTATCTTTTGTGTTATTTAAGAATAAAAAATTAGTATGGTAAAAAATATTAATTAAAAAATAATATATGATTAAAAATGAGAAAACGAGTGGAATAATATTTTTCTTGCTATAATACGCAATCAAATGTCGCATCGCTTATCTTATAAATTTTAGTCTATCACTTAACATGGTTCAACCTTTAATAAAAAATATTAGATGAAGTGTTAGACGCCGATTTGCATCGAACTTAATTAGCCAGCAACTATCATGAATACTGAATATTTATATTGAAAAAAATATTAAATTATAATTTCTTTTTTTAAAAAATAATTTATGTTTTATTCTTTAGTACTCAGGTGGCATTAATTACATTCATTCCTTACAGGCTATAACTGTGAGTCTGATCAGGTGGTATCTTTTAATTTTTTTAAATTTCAGAGATGATGAGCATATTTTCTTACATCTTCAATATAATGCTTCAACCCAGGCATATGCCTTTAAATTGGACCAACCAGTACATATAAATTACACATATTATATTGTAAGTTCTTGTCTGGTGAACAACTGATAGATAGAGCTTTCCTTCTTCAAAATTCAAGTGCAGCGTGGTCCAGAGAGAGAGAGAGAGAGTGATTCCTGTCATGCTTGTGACCTGTGAGAAAACTGAAAAGATTGCGTGAAGTCTTTTTTTCTGTTTTCTCACAGAGTTGTCCACCAGAAATTGGCAGGCTCCAAGATGATGGTGGTGTTGTAGTACTGAGATCAATTATTATCTTAAATCAACGGAACAATTTGTTAAATTTTTTTTCGGTCACGGTCTGGGACCCATCAGCAATCCAGACTATTAGCACTCGACTAATTCGATGTTCGAACTCACGCGATAAATCAGTAATACCCTGATCAGTTACTAGCTCCTTTATCTCTCAACCCGAGACACAAACCCGCTAATCATCTCTGCCAATCAAATTTAATTAGAACAATTTGTTAAGGACATGAACCAAATGTGTCACTGGTACGTACATGTCTAGCAAGGTAGTTGGCGTTAGGAGAGAAATTTGATCATATTACTCCATGTAGGGAGGTCAGCTGTCTGTAATCAACTCACAAAACAAACCTTATGAAACTAAAAAAACTGCAAGTTAATTATTGTTTATCAGATCATTACATCAATTAGGCACTTGGAAAGCTACAGAAACTAAGATCAAATTAAGTAAAACATCATCTCCAATGGGGATATTTTCAGTGGTCAAAGTGATCTGACAAGAGCAAGAGATGGACAATATTTTGTCCCTGCTGTGTGGGCACAACTCAGAGCAATAATCACTGTTGGATCTTGATGGTTCCTACAAACACCATGTTTGGACTGAGTGCTAGATTCTCTCCTCCTGATGGGCTTTTCTTTCTTTTTCTCTGGTGACCCATCGGCGTTCAGAATTATTAGCACCTGATTAATCCGGCGTTTCGAACTCGCGCGGTAAATCGGTAATACCCTGGCCAAGTTGAGAACTCCGGGGCTTGAACTCGAGGCTGCTAACTCTCGGTCCCTCAATTCGGGGCACAGACTCATTAATCATCTGTACCAACCAACTTTCCTGGTGGGCTTTTCTGTAAGAGTGCTGCTGGGGATACTGAAAAGTGTGTGTGTTTTTTACTCATGCCTCAAATCTCTCCTCTATTTTCTTCTTAAATGTGTTTGCCATGATAGTGGTCAAAGAAAGGGCAAGCAAAGAGCCTTTGAATCCTTTATGTGGTCTGCCAAAAGTAGAGCTTACTGCTGCAAAGCTACCAAACAGGAAGACCCCTCTTCCCCTCCCTCTCTTTAGGGGTTGTTTTCAGGGCTCCAGCCATTGGAACAAAAAGTAGGGGCAGCAAAGATGATGTGGCACATGTACAATGCATGGAGTTGGCAAAAAGGGAAATGGGTTCATGTGTTGTGGTGTCTGCATTGGCTCCATAAAACCCAGATACATGTGTCCAAATTGACAATTCAGGCTTTGGTCCAGGGATGAACAAGTGAAATCATTGCATGGAATCCTAAGATTTTCTTTGAGAATATATAAAAGTGGAAATAATATCAATGATTTCAATCAATTGGTCTTCTGTGCAGATGGGCACTGACTTTGAGAAGATTACTGAAATTTACTGTAAGTTTGATGGGATATAACAATGGTACTTATAATGGACATCATGAAGCAAAAAAATGGGTTTATAGAGGTTCGAGAGACAAGTAGTAATCATCAAGGTCTTAGCACAGTAGTTCAGTAGTAGTAGACATCACCCCCTGTAAATAGAATCCTTGGGTTCAAGTTTTGAAGGGTGATGATGCAAATTGTTTCTCAGAGAATAAAGTGAAACTATTTTATGCAGATTTGAATTCTTAATGATGATTTCATCGTTTAACCTGGAGTCTGATGTTCCACTGTTAATTGATTACTTCTATCCTCTTTGCTATAATTGAAAACCAAGTCCACAGAAAAAGTTCACTATGTTGTTTTCACTTCCACCATGAGAATATTGACATTGACTCATGAAGCAGACAAAATCTTGGTGAAAACTGTTAATGTCCAAATCTGACTCTTCATACGGATCTTGGAGACATTTAAAGAGTTGTGAGAAACACAATATATGTTTTCCAACATTAGCACAAAGGGAACATACAACCTCAGCCACATGTGATGACATGAGTTAAATGAAGTTCTTTGAGAAGATATCTTGAAAAAGCTAATTAAGCTCATTCTAGATTATTATACAACACATGAAGCAAAGGAGACAATGGCATGGAGTCATGGACATTCAGATGTGTTGATTATCCCCCTCAATTTTAGTATACAACACAGCAACTACAACAAACTCATTCTCGGTTTAACCAGAATGCGGTGCCATGATGTGTTGAGTATCCCCCTCAGGTTCCATACCTGTTGAACATTTTCAGGCTGGACACCTGCTGCTTGATCAACCTATTCATTGTGAACCACAGATATCATTAAGGTTCAATCGAGACAAACATACGCAGATACTAATGCCATCTTAAAATTTTCCTCTTCAAGTACAGATATATAGCCTATGATGTGATGTACAAAATCTAAAAATCCTTTTAAAAAAATCATGTAAGATATACAGAAAACCTGAGCTCATAACCTCAGAAATGTGAATAAAAATGCATATAACAGTAAAATGATGGTAGGATTTGCATACCGCTTTGGCAATAATCTCTGCTTCTCCTGGTATGTAAACAGTAGTCTTGAAGAAAACCCATGCCCACTTATCACTGCTTATATCACCGGAAACATATTTAGCATCACTCTTCTGATACCTCTGAGCTTCCAACCATGTCTTGCCCCCATCAATGGAGATGTCAACTCTCTCAATGCCACGTCCACCACCAGAGAGAGCATATCCAGCAACAGTAACCTGGAAATGTACAGGCATGTGAAGGTAAAAAAAAAATATTACTCTTAGCTCAAGCCCCCACCATATGCACCGTGGATTCCCATAGAATTAGAAACAAATTAAATAGAAGGAATAACAAAAAGATTATAAAGGTTGGAAGAACAGCATTGACCTTTCCGTGGCTAACAACACTGATGTCCTCCAAGGAACAAATAGCAGACTGCATTAAAACACAAATTATGTCGAAACATATGAGAGCTGTCTGAAACAATTTATAAGTTCCTCACTACTTTGCATAGTGCTTCTCCTCTGTGATATGTCTTTAAAGTTGCTTCTTGCAAGTATCTTGTAGGTAAGTTCATACAACAAATTTATATTCGGAAGTAATCAAGCCAGCTGGAAATTTTGAGATGTCTTCAACAAATTTTCGTTTTTACAAGCAACATTTTGTTATGAGGAAGCATATATAAACCTTTGTGCATCACATATTTTAAGAAATTTGAATCAAATTACCTGTACAGGAAAGTCCATCTGGGGTTTCCTGGCTGACCATTCAATATTGTGCCAATCAACTGTCGGTGGGAACATTTTGTAGTCCCTTTGCATAAAAAATCCCTTCATTTGTGAAAAGTTATGATAAGCCATAGCAAAGAGGGTTTATGGTCCTATGCAATATGAAAGGTATTCCTAAAGTTGCAAACCTGACATTCTTCCTCAATTATGTCAATATGATCCAACCATTTTACTGAGCGTGCACCAATAACCCCCGGAACAACAACACGTAATGGATATCCATGATCACGACTGATTGTCTTCAAAAGGAGATATTATAACTTAAACTTCATTCTTCTGATAATGAAAGAAATCATTTTGTTCTTACTGAGAAAAAAATATAATAAAATTACCCTAAAATTAGAATTTAAATTATTGAAGCAAAGGTAAACATTTCATACAGGAATTTCAGGAGGGAAACAAGAGAGTTGAAACAAACTAGAGGACATTCCTGAAGAGACCAATACATACTTGCAGCCTACAAAACTAAAGGTTCTTTACTCATCCGTTTATTTGGCACAGTGTATGGATCAGCTTTTAACAAAGCCTAGATAGTGGAAATACTTTTCAATGATCAGCAAGGTGACTCTTAAGCTACTGCACATTCTTGGAATAAATACATGTGTCCATTAGTTTCCTGTAATAGCATTGCAATCATATGATGAAATGCACAAAAAAATGAAAAAAATTGAGCGGAAATAATAGAAAAAAATTGAGGGGAAAAAGTAGAAAAAGTTTACTTTTCTTTGTTTGAATAGAAAGTTGAGAATCCAAAAGAAACACACTTGTAATATTTGTTGGTCTGAATAACTTATTAACAAGGGAGTAAATAAAAATGCACAAAAAGAAAACATATGTGAAAAATATATTGGTTACCTCTCCATTCATTTCATATGCAAGTAAGACATCTGCTGCAGGATTTGTGGCCTGATACAAAGGGATTGATGCCTTATAAGGTCCACCATTTTCCTCCTAATTGTCGGACCCAAAGAAAATAAGGCAATCAGAAAAAGATTTCCAGAAATAAATAAGGTAAAGAATATTGTTGTTTTAGTAAGTGCCAACCCTTGTATAGAACCAAATACTTACTGGACACTGATCAACACTAATAAATTCCACATGTTTGCCTCCTTGAAATGTAACTGGAGTATTGTATGATATTCCCACAAGATTAAGGACATCTGATAATTTTGCGCCGCCCCAGACAGCTGTTATAATGACAAGCAAAAGTAAATCATAATTCTAGTAATTGGAGAAACAGGCCAACACTATTTGTTAGCATAATCCTCTACCTTCTCAAGAAAATGAACTTCAAGATGAAGCAAAACTATAGTATTGGTAAAAGAGTATCAATTCGAAGTGTCAATATTAATCTTGCTAACAGACCCAAATTTCATGACCAAATAAAATCATGTGAATGCATATTGATGCTCGAAGTTGACTAATAATATATTAACACGATTTAAGCACAGAAAGCAGTGGGTGCTAACCATTCCCAAGTGCAGCATTGTCCCAACCAACACCTCGCACTTTCCGCGTTTTGCTCATCGCTGTCCTCCTATTTCCCGCACACTGAACTTCCCCAATTTGATCAGATTAGAAATTCATCCAATCTCTGGAATATCGAAAAAACTCCAAATGACTTTCCTATGAAAAAAAAAGAGCAGCATACCTGTAAAGTAACAGTCACATTGTATTTAGGTAGTTTCCTACACAGATTTTAATAAAAAAAAATTAGCCTTGTTTCTCTGTGAAGATAAATTATCCAACTCCACATTAAAAGGGAAGAAAAAGACTCCATTCACAATCACTCACTTGATGTCATCCAGAGACAGCTGAATTGACTTATCTACGAGCCCGCCAATAGAAACACGATAACTGATCAACCAAAGAGAAGAAATCAAGAACATTTCAGGATTCAAAATCGAATTTCATATATGTTGTTTAATAAAGTAGACAAAAATGTCATATTTTGCCAGTCATCATCCAGCTCCGGCACAAATTTATCAACAGAACATATCAGAATAGATCGGTTTTTATCAAGACCAGAAATGATCCTGCATGCCAATTTTGCTTATCAAAGATGAGATCAATGTATATATTTCAGTGACCAGAATTCATTCCTGACATAAAAATGATGTTTGAAATTCCAAAATAGTTTACTGCAATAATCAGAACACATTCTTGACAGTTGTGGCCAAATCAACAGAGAAAATGATATTAATCGAACGTAGGATCAAATTCTAATCTTTATTGGCAGCAATACAGAAAATAAAATTCATCAGTAGAGTTAAATCGCCCCTAAAGAAACATTGACAAAAAAATTCATCTTTCAGCAAGATAAATCACCTACCTGTTAAGATCGTCCAGAATCGGGATAGGACCATGGTTTCTCTTGAAGAAGAACTCCGCCGGAGTGATGTATGAGGCGATAAGGTCTAAACGCGTTGGTTCGGCGTTAAACGGCTCCTGCACAGCACAAAATGATCAACGATCCGCAGATTTCGGAATGTAAAGGGGACACCTGAGAAGCTGTGAGGTCCTTGCAGATTTCGGAATGTTCTAATCGAAATTATTCTATCATATAAAAAACGCAGCACCATTGCAAACGATAAATTGTTATCAGGAAAAATATTAAAAATTTAACACCATAATGCTGTCAAATCCTGCAAAGCGATTAGTGTACAATGCCTCTTGTTATCATGTTATTAGAAGACGAAATGGAGGTTGTTGATGGCATTTTTTGGTTCAAAACTGCAACTTTTAGCATGATCATGGAGAGCGAGCAACCATAATTGGAGACGAGGATGAAGCATGTAAACCTTGGCATTGATCCTGAGGGATGGATGACGAGCAGGCTCCTGGGAGTAATCTGATGGACCTCTCAACGCTCCCATTTCTCTCTCTCTCTCTCTCTCTCTCTCTCTCTCTCTCTCTCTTCTCTTCTCTTTCTCTCTGATCTGTGACACTGGAAGATATTAATTCCCGAGGGCGCGTGGCAAAGGAACCAATGACCCATTTTAAAGAAACCGGTATAAAAAAATATTTTTTTCTGAAATTTTCTTCCATCGGGTATATATGGAGTGGTCAACTAGTGAGAAAAAAAAAACTAATAAAAGTCAAAATTAATTTTTTTATTTGGTGTTAGAAAATAAATCAATACTAATTAAGTTGATAATTTTAGAAATCAAATTTCCATCGGCTAACCTTATTAATTAATTATATCAATAAAACTTAATATATTTCCTTTTTTTAATGCATAAAATCTTCATGCATGATCTATTTATTCCGAATTCTAGTTTATAAGCTTGGTGGTATTGTCTACTAGGGAGTAGTAATGCGGTACATGGAAGTACTTGTACAAACCAAGTCTTTGACAAGGATGGATTTCCCACCAGCTCATCAGCATAGGGCTGCTTCTTCTCTCTCTCTCATAAAAATATTAGCAACACCAAACGACCGGAGTGGGGTGGTAAGCGATTCCTCTCCGCTTAAGCATGTCTCGAGTTCGAATCCTTATAACTACAAAATAATTTTCATTGGGAGCCTCACCTACCACAGCCAGATATGAAATTCGGAATGACATTAGATTAGTCGAGCTCAATGATGAGCCGAGACTTTAACCTTTGGCCAGCGCGCATAGCTAGCACGTGTGAGTTAGAAAATCGACGTCAGTTTCTGAACTAACTGCAACCATCTAAAAAAAACTCTTCTTCTGACGAGTCCCATAAATGGATGGTGATGCTGCATGCATAAACTAATGGATTTCTGTTTGGAGTGGCAGAGGTAATGAGGAGACTGAACTGCGTCATCACATACATCATCATCATCATCTGTCTTCTTTTATGTTGTAAACTTTGCATGAAATCTGAATTCTGAAACCTCAGTAGCATATATATATACTATGTAATAAATCTTTTTTTTTTCTTCTGTCCCTTGTTAACATATGAAGTACCAGAAATGTGGGTCATGTAATTGAGAGATTATTGAACAAAGGGATTGTCCTGTATTGAGTAGGTGACATGCTGCATATAAATGCCTCCTACTTGTTCATTTGCTTTATCCATATATTTGAAAAGGACATGAAAAGCGTGCTTCCATCGAGGCATGCCTGCCGCCCATGGTTTACCAACACAAAACCAGCATTTCTTTTTCTTCGCACGTGATTCCTCCAATATATATATATATATATATATATATATATAGAAAGGAAAAAAAAATATGTAAAATAAATTTAAATTTGATATCTCATCTTTACATAAATCTCAAGTTGATATTTTAATTTTATTTTATAACTGATTGATATTCCAACTATTGATATTCCAACTATATAATCATTTTAGAATTAATCTCTTTTGTATATTATAATATATTTTTCTTGATGTAATAATCATATCATGTGTTTTAATAAATAATTTATTAAAATCATAATCAAATTAGTTAAAATATAAATCAGTACCTCCAACTTAAAATGATTAAAAATGTAAAAAATAATAAATAACACATCAACCATACACAAAAAATCACTCTAATTTAAAAGAATATTTATATAAAAAGTTAACTTTCGACAACTATTTATTATTATTTTATATATAATCCTTTTAAATTTGAATGTATTAATTTATATTTTAACTAATTTAGTTATAATCTTAATAAATTATTTATTAAAATATATGATATGATTGCCACCTCAATAAAAATATATTATAATATGCAAAGGGAATCAATTTCGAAATGATTATATAGTTGAAATATTAATTAATTACAAAATGTAGAGTATTAATTTGTGATCTAAAGATGAAGTATCAAATTTAAAAATTACTCGATGAAATTGTTGATAAAATATTAACATATTTTCTGCTCTCATATATAAATAATAAAAAAATGATTAACTTATTCATGTAGCTAGCACTGTTCTAATCTTGGAATATGAAACTTTGATACTTCACTCAACTCATCAACAAATCCGGACTGATCAGAGATGACGAGCTACCACTGGTTAGTTTGGTTGAAGGATTATTTTTTTTCATGGCATGCGCACGTACGAGCTGAGCTCATGAATATCAGCAGGATATAGTTTTTTTAATGCTACTGAATAAATTATGGGTTCATAATTCAGCGACAGCTAGCAACACATTAGAAAAGCCAAATTCAAGTTGCTCAGCAATGTCTTAAGCATAGAAATTAAGAAATATTATTTATCCATTTGACCAGATATAAGTCAAAAACACATCGATGCAACGTGGATAATTACATACAATCAACATCTTTTACATATATATTATACTTGTACTTCAACATCAGTTACTCATTATTTGATTGATAGGTAAATCGGATGGTTACTCAAACTCATTTTGCATTTAGTAAGCTCGTCTCATAAATTCGAGATGTAAACTTATAAAGTTTATGTACAAAATAGTTTAAATTTTAAAATAATTAATATATCTATTATTTTATTATTTGTTAAAGAAAAAATAAGATGAATAATAGGATATTTTAATTTTTTGATTGATAATTTGAAGAAATAAATTTTTTTATGAGTCAAAATATAATAATATTCATTTTATTATTATTATTCACATACGATAAAAAGATGTCATTACAAAAAAGAAAATTACGAAAGATAGTGAACTACTTATAAAATTATCACATAAGATACATTGTAACTATTAAACAAACATCATTAAAAAAAAAAGAAGAGTAAAAATCACATGAAAAGAAAAATGTCAATTATTATTGATCACTTGTCTTATTCCAAAATGAAATATGAAATCAAACACATAAAAAGTAATTAATGGTAAATTATGATTATTTTATAAGAGTGAATTATTATAAATGTACAAATGAGGGGGGGATAAAAAGTACATCTATTTAATTTTATCTTATTTTTTTCAAATAATACTTTCAAAATATTTAATAAATCTCAATATTATATACTTTTAATTTATTTATGTATTCATCGAATTTATGAAGCTAACTAGAAAGTTTAACTGAGTTTAAAGAGTTTACCTAATTCACTTTAGAGTTTATCTAAATTTGCTCCAAGTTAAAATTTTACTCTGAGCAAACTTGTTTGAGACCGTAAACTCATAAACTCGTAAGAGTTTAATAGTTAAACTCGAGAGGTTGAGAATTTTGTGCTCTACAAGTACATATATCAAAAGGAGTTTAACAGAAGAGGTTAACAGTTAACACCAAATAGTACTATTTTGAGCTTATTAAAGAAACTGCACAACAACTGGACAAATGAAGAGTGATATCAATTGAGGACTAAAAGTAACGAGGCCCGATCCGAGTGCCATGAGCCCATGAGCGACAAAAGAACAATACAAACCAGTGACAATTTTGCATAATTGATCTTTATAACTAGTTGGGAAATAAATAAAGGGATTATATAATATAATATATATATATATATATATATA
>LTAE01010178.1:4674-17259 GCA_001647135.1 Pontederia paniculata
CATAAAGAGTTTGAGATGAGTTTAGTAGGAGAGTTAACTTATTTCCTTGGCTTTCAAGTTAAGCAATCCAAAGATAGAATTTTTCTAAATAAAGGAAAATACACAAAGGAGCTGCTAGAGAGATTTGGAATGGAAGATTGTAAGCCTAGCTCTACTCCCATGAGTACTCCCACTAAACTCAATAATGATGAGAAAGGGAAGAGTGTAGACCAGAAATTATACAGAGGCATGATTGGAAGTCTTCTATACTTGACTACCTCTAGACCAGATATTATGTTTAGTGTATGTCTATGTGCTAGATTTCAGGCCAATCCCAAGGATTCTCACTTGACTGCCACCAAAAGGATTCCGAGGTACCTTAAAAATACTCCAAACTTAGGTTTGTGGTATGACAAAATCTCTCTATTTGATCTTCATGCCTACACTGATTCTGACTTTGCTGGATGTAGAGTAGATAGAATGAGCACCAGTGGTATGTGCTGTTTCCTTGGAAGCTCACTAATATCTTGGGCTAGTAAGAAAGAAAACTCAATTTCACTGTCCACAACCGAAGCTGAATATATAGCTGCTGAAAGTTGTTGTGCTCAACTGTTGTGGATGAAACAACAACTCCTAAATTATGATATAATAGTTGAAACTATGTCATTAAAGTGTGATAATACTAGTGCATTAGAAATGACCAAGAACCTTGTGCAGCACTTAAGAACCAAACACATTGACTTAAGGTATCATTTCATTAGAGAACATGTCTCACAAAAACTATCTCTATAGAACATGTTCCAATTGAGAGACAATTAGCTGACATTTTCACGAAGCCTTTGAGAGGAGATATGTTTGATATGTTAAAAAGAGAAATTGGAATGTTGGACTTAAAAATTTAACAAACAACTTAATTTATTAGTGAGTTTCTTATGTGAGTATCATCGATTAATAAAGTTGTAAATCGACTATGTTGCACAACACATACATGACAAATCTTTATTTTCTCCTAGATATCTACCCTAAGTCAAAATATAAAGGACCTTGAATAGCAAATGATAAGGTGACTAAGTATTAGGTTAACTTCGGACGACCACTACCCACACTTCGGACGTCCGAAACACATTGTTGATATCTAGTGATCCCAATCAGCGGGCGCCCACTGAAAGTCTTCGGGCGTCCGTAATAAATCATCAAATATAGTCTCTCAAGTAGTGGACGCCCATTGATAACTTCGGGCGACCAATCCAAATTCCTATTAAAGTTCAGTCGACCAGCGTACAAACCAAGGGCATCCTATGTTGTGAATGCCTTATAATACTCAGGACTTCGGACGTCCGTTGTTCTTACTCCGGACGACCGAATCGGTTCATGACCTAAGACCAGTGCAATCAAAGGTCATCCACAGAAATCATAGGATGACAATTGTGATCATAACTTAACATGCAATCCTATTTCGAAAGACCCATCATTTACTTCGGGCGACCGATGTTGCAAATACTGTATATAGTGGGTAATCATTAGTCGTCATTGTATTTGGAAACTACTCAAAAGGACGACAGTTCGTATTCTTCACGTTCCTCCATCATCTTCCCTCCGAGTTCGTGTTCAAATCTCCTGAAGCTCCTAGGAACTCAAGGCGATCAAAGCATCTTCAAACACGGATTCTAACATCTAGGTAAACCTAAAACACCATTCTTACCTCGCGAAATCTTAAATTCTAGGTTTTACTAGGGTTTATTAAGTTTTACTAGCCTGACTAGGTTTAACCTTGTTATGAATGCTTTTCTTCTCTTATAGAATCAAATAATCTTGTTCTCTCTTTACTCATCTAGACTAATCTTTCCTATCGTCTTAAACCCGCGTGTTCTTTTCTATCCATTAGAGCCATGTCACATGTTAAGAAAATCGTTAAGAGACATAGACTCATAAAAAGTGCACAAACTGAAGAACATATAGATGAACCATCCTCATCCACCACACAAGAACCTGTTGAGACAACCAAATCCATTTTCAATGAATATCAAACCATAGACAACCCTTCTTTAACTGACCCTAACTTCGTTTTCCATTGGTATATTAGTGAGTTGGTTCACAATCAATTCTTAACCCTCTTTGACGAACATCAATTAGTTGAACCATTTCATTCTATTGACTAAGAAAGTCTTCAACTTCCCGGTTTAAAAGAAACATTTGAGCAGTGTGACTGGCTTACATTTCTCGACCTTGATCAGTCAGTCCATCCCTATGTCGTCAAATACTTCTATGCCAACTCACCTATGTGATACACAGCAGGAAATTAAGTTTTATTTAAATGGCAAAAACTTCTCCATCACCGAGTCTAAACTAAATGAAATTCTAAACACTCCCAACTTTCCCCATATCAAACTTGCTCCAATGCATTGACCACACTCCACTTACACTCAAAATCAAGCTGCACTATCTGTGAGTGGAGGACAAGTCGACACCTTTGTTCAAGCATCTTTCCATAAGTATCTCTCTCCTGTCATGAAAGTTGTCCATCACATAATCACTCATGTAATCCTTCCTAGAGCTGGTCACTACACATGATTGAATCTCCTTGATCTTGCTGTTCTCGCACACCTTGTAGACCCTGCAGTCCCTAGGATTTCACTAGGAAATTTGATATGGTATCAAATTATTAAACTAAGGAGAAAGTTCACTCTAAGTGGACCAAGGGTGCTCGCCTATATTTTGGAGACCTTATCACTTTCATGACTCGCAAAGTCCTTAGGTCTAAGTTTGATGACAATGAAGATGTCTTCCTCCCCACCAAAATGATAAGATCTCTTTCACTACCTTGACCAGAAAGGGACTCACCAAAAACACTTCCCAACCCACTGAGTTCCCCTCTACTTCTGAGTAGCAGGACCCTATGTGTCAGTCATATGAACTTCCAAGAGATTCTTCCACAACTGCAACTCCTCCCCCGCAACACACTCAGTCACATAGGAATCCATCCACTGCATCTTGCACTTCTTCATTCTCCAGCACCTAGCCTCCCAGTAAAGTAGATTGGACTACCCTGTGCACCAAAGTAGACACCATGTCAATCCTACTCAGCACAATGTCTACCCAACTGACTCAAGCTCTAGAGCTATTGAAGAAAGTTGAAGAAGAGCAGTTTGAGACTCGTGAAATCAACAAATTCCTTGCTTGTTCTCGTAATCAGGCTTGTGAACATTGGGCAACCATGGATGGGTTCATGAGAGCAACTGGCTATGATCTTGATGCACATCCTCCTTTTGATAATTACAAAGGGGGAGAACAATCAGAGGAGTGAACTTACACATGAGCCCACTGTAGAAGAACCAACACCAGCAGAAGAGAGACTTGAACCCATTATAGAAGAGGTTCAAGAGGAGGGAAACTAGGAGGTACCTGAAGAGGAAACTCAGGGCGAGGATCAAAGAGAAGAAAATGAACCTACTCACACTGAACAAAGGGAAGCTGGTGACAGAGAAGAAATTGTTGATTAAGACATTGATATTCAAAATGTAGGAGCTGATCAAGAAAGAAATTCTGCACAAGAAGAATAAGTTGGCTAGACAAACATTGAAGTGTTAGCTGAACAAGCAGTCATTGAGATGCAAAGTGGCTAGGCTACTACTGAAGTAGCAACTGTGTGAGATAGGATAGAGGATGAATTTCAAGAATGGTTTGCTGAGCAAGAAAATGAAATCAATACTCTGATGGAAGAAGTAGTGAACAAAATTTTAGAAGAAACAACAAAGGCAACCAAGGACATAGCTAGGAGTTCGACACAATATTCCTCTAAGAAGAAGTTTGGAAAAAACTTCAAGAGGAAAAATAAGATAGATATAGTTGTATTGTAAACTTAATTTTTATTGTAGTCAAAACATTTTAAGTCTGAATGACTTAAATGTATGTTGTTTTGTTGTGTTTGAAAACACTTTAAGTCTGAATGGCTGTAATGTAAGTTTTTTTTTCTGTGAATGTGAATGTCTTTTTTATTTTGTATGATCTTTTGTATGACATTATGTATTTTTGAAATGAAATGATAGTTCTTTTAAAAATCTGTTGTGCAAAGATATTTCCTGAAGTATGCTTCCCAATGAAAAGTGCTAAATAAACTGCAAAGTACCTCTGAGTTACATACCTTGAATATATGCATGACTTAAGGGGGAGAATTATTTGAAAATAAGAGATATGTGATTAAAGGGGAGCACTTCTCGTTAGTTAAATTTTTGTATGATTTTTCTGTTTATAACTAACCCTAAGTTCACTCCTGATAAATTTGTAATCATCAAAAAGGGGGAGATTGTTGAATCTAGGATCCCGAAACTATTTTGATGATCACAAATTTGTGAGGAAGCTTAGCTTGTACTAAGGAACTTGTTGAATTGATCTTTGAAAGACAAGATTTTTATGTTCAGCAAGTGATAGGTCGATCGAGGTTGAAGAATGTATGACCTATGCATAAAGAAGATATAAAGAAAAAATCCTAAGTATGCAGCGGTCGTCCAAAGGATGTTAAATGGTCGACCTATGTGAGAAACAAAGACTAAAGAAAAGGAGCCAAGTACTGAGCGGTTGACCAAAGATGTGTGATGGACGGCCGAAGACAAGGTTGAACAGGAAAGGTCGCTCGATGAATATAAGTGGGCGACCGAAGGTTCTAAGTCAACAGTACAAAGGTTGAAGAATGGGCGCTCGAATGAGAAGTGGACGCCTATGATGAAGATTAACTGATGATGATACGACTAACGAAGGAAAGGTTGTCCGAAGTTGAATAGTGGACGACCGAAGAGCTAAAGATGAAGACATAGGTCGTCCAAGAGTTTTAGAGTTAAGACAGTGGACGACCGGAAGATTGTTAGTGTTGGAAAAGGACGTTCGTAGGCTCATAAGTTAAAGCTATGGACGATCAAAGTAATGATAGAAGAATGAAAGGTCAACCGAAGGTGGAGAGCTGACGACCGATAGATTTCAGACGAGGACAAAGGTCGTCCGAGTGTCTTGGAGTGAAGGCAAGTGGACGACCGGAAGAGAGTCTGAACTGAAGTGAAGGAATGAGCGGACATCCGAAGGATCAGCGGACGATCAATGAGGAGACAAAGATCGTCCGAGAGCTGATGAGGCAAGGCAGCGGTCGACCAGTATATCTGACAGAAGAAGAAAAGGACGTCCAAAGAATCTGAGTGTTGACAAAGTACGTCCGAAGAATGTCAGAGAAATATCAGAAGAAGAAGCGGACGTCCGAAGGATCTCAGTGGAGAATGAGCGAACGCCCGAAGTACTTTGAAAAGAAGGAAAGGACGTCCGACGGATTCAGGGAGAATCAGCGGACGACCAAAGAAGTGCCAAAGAATGTAGTACAAGTCAAGTCGGGCGATCGAAGGTGAACAGCGGACGATCGAAGGAACTTGACAGAGGACTTCAACTGAAGAAGCGGATGTCTGAGAGATTGGTATGCAATCAACCGACGACCAGAAAAGAGTTGAAGAAGACAGTACAAGTCAAGTCGGGCGACCAAAGGTGAACAATGTACGACCGAAGTAGCTTGACAGAGGACTTCAACTGAATTAAAGGACGTCCGAGGGATTGGTGTGCAATCAGCGGACGACCAGAGAAGAGTTGACGAAGATAGCACAAGTCAAGATCGAGCGACCGAAGGAGCTTAATGAGGGAACAAAGGCTTAAGGGTCTGAACTGCGGACGTTCGAAGGTGAACGGCGGACGATCGAAGCACTAGATGGCAATTTGGTTGAAGACTTCACTAGAGCAGCGGTTGACCGAAGCAGAGGAAGCGGACGACCGAGGGGTAGGTGAAGAGTATTGTATTTACATTAATGACTAGTTTTCTGAGATAGAGATCAGGTCGTTTGTTCAGAGTATAAATTGTAATCCCAAGAGTCTTGGGAAGTAACTTTGGCAAAATTGTTAGTGAACTTGAGAGCTTGTGTGAAAAGCCTTAGTTCCTCCTTCTGAGCATTCAAGTGACGAATCCAGAATAGAAGGAAGTGTGTGTTCAAGAGTGAACTTGTAAGAGGTTATCTCCTTGTCCTCGAGAGAAAGAAAGGAGAAGAAGAAGCTGTAAGGGAGCCTTCGCCGTTGAAGAAGGAATTTAGTTATCTCTGGAGGTCTCGAGCTCGAGAAGACCGGAGCATGGACGTAGGCCAGAAGTTCGTCCGAACCTCGTCAACAAACCATTGTTTGTTTGCTTATTCTCTTCTTCTTCTTTACATTTACACTTGTATGCTTCCGCTAAGATAATGACTTTTGATTGTCGAGAATTTTAATACACCAATTCACCCCCGCTCTTGGTTCCATTTAGATCCTACACTTTTGTCCAAACATGTAACTACTTATATTTAAAATAAGTTTCAACACTTAAAATACTTATCAGTATCAGTGCTTATCAGATATTTTGAAAAGTAATTCTTTTGCCTAACGAGTAGGTGTGACAAGTAGACTATGAGGTTGTGACTCTGTGTGACATTAAGCTAGGGTTTCAGCAATTCTTAGGTGCAATTCTATCAATCTAGTTTGAGTCGTGCTCTTGAAAAATTTCTGGTTTTAAAAGTATGGCTTGTTACCCATGTTGTGGTCTTCGCATTTGAAAATGCCGTTGCCATAATCTTAATTCATTTGCTTGAGGACAAGCAAAGGTTCAAGTCTAGGGATATTTGATGCATCGTATCAAGTGCATATTTTTAGGTCTTTTTAAGTTGTGATCCATGTCGTTTCTACACCTTTTTGTGAAGCTCGAGTTTCATTTGCTATGCTGTGGTCTTCGCATTTGAAAATGTCGTTGCCTTAATCTTAATTCATTTGCTTGAGGACAAGCAAAGGTTCAAGTCTGGGGATATTTGATGCATCACATCAAGTGCATATTTTTAGGTCTTTTTAAGTCATGATCCATGTCGTTTCTACATCTTTTTGTGAAGCTCGAGTTCCATTTGCCGCTAAAGTTCCAATTTTTATCAAGCATGCACCTTTATGAGCTTAACCTTGCCATTCTATACATTTAGGAAGTTTTGATGCTGCTTTGACCTTCTATTTCAGGAACCTTAGGAAATGAAGCTTCACACCCCTGCTGATACGGGATCACAACCCTGCATGAGGAAATTGCCTGACGATAGAAGATGCCAAAAATGAAAAGGAATCTGCCAGCTCATGATTGCCAGTACATAATAAACGAATCAGAAGGAAATAATTCAGGGCTGGATAGAAGGACACCTGTCACATGGATGCCACTTGTATAAAAGGACTGGTTAAGGCAAGAGAAGGCATCTTCCGAAACATGAATCATTCCATCTTGATATAACGCACCAGTCATTCCACCATCGCGGGAAGGAGATCACCTACCATACCTAGATGACATTACTGGAGAAGATGACGCACGACATCGACGTCTCTTTGATCGATTGCAGGAAGAACAATGAGAACCCCTAAACATTATACTCTTTGTTATTCGATGAGCATGCACGGTAACTAATAGGATAATCTAGAGTTAGTAGTAAGAGATGATGGATTTGGATTTCTATCTTTGTTTCTAAACTTGCTTGAACTATTTTTGGTTTTCATATTCTATGAACTTAACTTTGGGTTTTGTTATTGGATCGATTGTAGTGAAGAGTTTCGGTTTTCTCAAGTTTGGATGCGGTTGACCCTCGATTCGATCTTCATTCTTGATACTCTTGTTCATCTCGGATGATACGTCCTTGACCGGAGGCGTTGGCGAGGAGGTTGTGGTATTTCTATATCTGGTGAATTGTATTTGAGTCATAGTCATCAGCAATTTCACACCCTTGCAACCACAAGGAACCCCTCTTACTACCCTTAGTGTTTAGGGCGTTGGAGGATTGACCATCCCATTCGTCTACACATAGTTGTATGGCGCGCTCCATCACTGGGTCTACAACCCTGTGATGCATGAACTGTATGCTAAAAGACCCTTTGTTCGGTAAGAACCACTCGACTATCCTAGATAGGTTTCGAGACTTCTTCACAATCCTAAACGTGTGACTGCAGGAGGAGAGTGATTTAGATCTCTTGAAAAGGAATCCACGAGTCCTCTCTTCATCAAAACCAGATTTATCATTTAAACCTTATGTGTTAACATTGATCCGATCTGTCATCTCTGAAATCTGGTAGCTCTAGAGTTCCTTCACACCTCTGCTGCTATCTTATCTGCGTAGTCGTGATTCATAGTTATCTTATTTTATTTTGCAATCATATTAAAAACCCTAAAAATTAGATAATCTTCATTTATGTTTTAGTCTAGATCTACACTATTGATATTGCTATTTTTGTTTTGTGTCGTATGTTTATTTCCTGAACATTGCTTTCGCCTCCCTATGGATTCGATACCCTACGTACTGCACATGATGTTCTATATACTTGCAGAATATGTTATGTTGTCTAGGACTTTTTAAAACTTGATCTCGCCTATTGATATTTCGAAGTCTTGCATTAACATTGTCACAACCCTACTCTTCGTTCGTGTTAACTCGATTCTGAATACCACACTAGACCACACATCGCATTAGTGGGTCCTCACCTTCTTGGGTTGAGTCGAGGAGCTTTGTGAACAGGGTTGATTATGGATCGTCCAGTAGGTCTTCATCTAAGTTAGGCTCTTCTGAAGTGGGGTCTTGTGTGAGAACTATCGCTGAAACTTCTTGGATTACTTCATCTTCACAACTTGAAACTTCATGAACAGTGTCATAAGAAGGGTACTTCATTGCCTAGGCCAAGTTGAATTTGATCTTTTCTTCCCCCACTTGGAAAGATAGCGTTCTGTCTTTGACATTAATGATGGCACCAGTTGTAGCTAAGAAAGGCCTTCCCAGGATCAGAGTTGTGTTGAGATCTTCCTCCATGTCGAAGACCACGAAGTCTGCAGGAATGTAGAACTTCCCGAACTTGATAGGTATGTCCTCTAGGATGACTTGAGGGTATTTAACAGACCTGTCAGCAAGCTATAAAGTCATGTTAGTTGGCTTTAAATCTCCAGCGTTGAGTTTCTTGCAGAGGGATAGAGGTATCAGGCTGACGTTGGCTCCCAATCCATAGGGCTCTGTTGACCTGGAGTTTTCTGATTTCGCAAGGAATCGAAAAGCTGCCTGGATCCTTCAACTTCGGGAGAAGCTTGTTCTGGATCATCAGACTTGCCTCTTCAGTTAGGGACACCGTCTCGTGGAGATATATCTTCCTTTTTCTTGAAAGTATGTCCTTTAGGAACTTGGAGTAGGATGACATCTGTTGTAATTCCTCAACAAAAGGGATGTTGTTGTGAAATTTCTTGACTACCTCCATAAATCTGGTGAATTGTTTGGTTTCTTTGAGTCTTCATTAACCTTTGGGGGAAGGGTACAAATCTTAGGTCGACCGGAGCTTCTGAGGTAGTGGGGCTTGCTTTGGAATTTCTCATAGAAGTTCAACCGATTTGGAACTAGGCTCTGGATTATCGCTGAGGGTTTGCTTCGACTGGGGGTTCTCCTTGAGATTCGCTTCTAGCTCAGCCCTCGGCTCAACATCTCCAGGGCTTGCTTCTGTTGTTTCAGGCGGGACTTGCTTTTTCATGAGTTCTTCTAGTTGCTTCCCGCACCTAAGGGATACAACTTGACAATGTTCTTGGGGGTTCACCTTGGGTTTCCCTGGGAATATTCCCAGAGGTCTTGTAGCAGAGCTTGCTTGTTGTGCTATTTGGTTCTCCAAGAACTTGTTTTGGGCTGCAAGTCCGTCAATCTTGGTGCATAGCTGCTTCAAGGTCTCGAATGTAGCTCTCCATCATAGTTTCAAGGCTTGACTTTCCTTGAGGTGAGGGTAGTGCTAGGTTTTGCTACGGTGGAGGTAAGGCATGTTGTTTTTTATTGTTCAGTTGTGGGTATTGATTTGGTTTGAAGTTTTGAGCTTGAGGCCTTTGCTGGTAGTTCTGGTTTTTGTATGACAGGTTGGGATGGGATTTGATCCATGGTGGGCCTTGATCTTGCCATGCAGCTTGATTTTGGTTGAATGGTGCGACATTGTTTACTTGTTCATCTTGGGGTTCTTGGACATTGTAGGCCATGGCTTGACATTGTGCAGCTACATGCCCGATCATCCAGCATTGCTCACACCAAATGAAAAGTGGTGTGGTTTGATTAGGGGTTGCTTCTGCTGTGAATATTTTCTGGCTTGAAGAGGTATGCTCATTTTTTTCCAACGTTTTCTAAAATAGGTTGACGAGGCCTTCTATTTGAGTTGACATTTGATCTAGCCTTCCGAGGTTGGGCTTGCTTTGTTCTTTGGGTCTCTTTCTGTTCACCCGATCTTCTGGCCACTCTCGATGGGTCTTGATGACTCTTTTGATCAGTTGGGTTGCCTTATTTGTATTTTGGGACATGAATCTACCCCCAGTTGTGGAGTCAAGGGTAGATTTGCTTTCAAGAGTAAGCCCACCGTAGAAAGTCTGCACAGTCATCCAATTGTGGAACCCATGGTGAGGGCATTGCTTCAATGATTTCTTGAATCTCTCTCAGGCTTCCTAGAGCGTCTCATTTTCATATTGGTGGAATGAGGTAATTTGATTTCCTCATCATCACAATCTTGCATGTGGGTAGAATCTTGTCATGAAGGCAGAGATAAGCTCGTCCCATGTCGTGACTGTATTTCACTCCAATGAGCACAACCAGTACTTGGTCCTATCCCGAAGAGAGAATGGG
Organism: Pontederia paniculata; assembly: GCA_001647135.1. NCBI lineage: Eukaryota > Viridiplantae > Streptophyta > Magnoliopsida > Commelinales > Pontederiaceae > Pontederia > Pontederia paniculata. Next base: position 15,348 of record LTAE01010178.1, read on the forward strand.
AATAGTTGAAGTCTGACCGCGCCATCGGTAAGTTCATCACACTTGAAAGTGTCACAGATCTCTATGAAATTAATCAGGTGCTCATTTGGATCTTCATGGGCAAGCCCGCCGAATTGATTCTGACCCAAGTATCCGAGTATGGTTGGGTTCAGTTGAAACTTGTTGGCGCCAACCTCTAGTCTTGTGATTCTGGAGCTCAGGCCTATTGTTGTAGGCATGCATAATTCTTCCAGGGCTCGAGTAGCATCAAGGTTCACCGCAACTGGTGGTATAACTTGATTTCCAAGATCTCCAGCTAGATTACCTTGGCCTGCATTTGGATTGGGTTGGGTCATCTCGATGTTGTTTGTCAACACTCGGGCTAGAAGTCTACGGATTCTTTGCTCCCACCTTCTTCTTCTTATATTTCTTTCGATCTCAATGTCAAACTCAAGAGTCTCTTCTTCTTTGGAGTTAGAATTGCACATGCACCTCTCAAGCAAACGTTAGAGTTAGGCAACAGATCAAGAAAAGGTTATGTGAAAAATAAAACAAATGAAAAAAAAGAAAAGAAAGATAAAAGAATAAAATTATAAACAGTGTTTGAAATCAGAATAGCAGGGTTAAAGGTGGAAAAATCAAAAGTTATTCCCTCGCAACGACGCCAAAAACTTGATGCGAAGTGTGGGTTAAGATAGAAAATGACCTTGGGTTTGAAACACAAGTTAGGGTGTCAAGGCAAGGTCAAGCTTCTGTAAAAATTGTCTTCACTTCAAATTTTAATATTTGCAAACCTAGCACACTCCTTTCACCTCAAGTATACGGCAATCGTCGAGTACTTCAGGTATCAATCCACAGGAAAACTTTATTTTCAGGCCTCTGCTTCCACTTTTTTTTAAGCAAGCTTGGGTTGGGGCTTGACACTAGAGGTTCAAGCCCAACCTCAAAATAGTGAGGGGTAATCAATTGAAAGTAGAAATGAGTTTATTTTTTGGATTTTGAAATAGAAAATGCAGAAATTAAAAGAAAGATAAATTTAATTATGGGAGGACACCAAAACCTTGGGTTCAACTCTGAATCTCACCCATCCGCTCTTTGACGTGAATATCCAAAAAGTTGCCCAAGCCCTTACACCACGGGTCAAGGCAATCCCGCTCTCGCGGTGATTGCTCTCCCCTTCACCTTCCCACTCTCGCGGTGAAGGCTCAAGGATTGACCAAATGCAATCTGGTCATAGTCACACACACTCTCTCTCTCTCTCAGGGAGGAGAGCTCACCATATTAAATCCCGATAAAAGAATTAAGTCTTGACATCCAAGTGATAGACGGGTACCGCCTCTCAGCATGCACTGACCTCTTTTCCTAGGGAGACCTAAGGGTTCAGCTAGAGTACTCTCTCAGGTAGGAGTATAAACCCCTCTCTCGTGGTAGTCACCTACTCAGCAAGCCCCCACTCTCATGGTGTATGCTCGCGGGCCCACTAAGAGATTAGTTCCCCAAGTTACCTATCAAACCTCTCTCAAGTTCAAGGCCATAAGTCGGTTCCCCTCTCTATCCAAATCTCTAAGTCAATTCAAGATTGTTGCTGCTTGCTCCGGGTCAAATTTTGGAGGTAGGGGTCAACTCTCACCTTAACTTTATCTCATAAGGCATGCCTGTTGAATCTAGGATCCCGAGAATGTTTTGAATGATCACAAATTTGTAAGTGAACTCAGCCTGTACTGATGAACTTGTTGAGCTGATTTATGTAACAGGATATATTCAAGTTCAGAATAGTGGTCGACCTGAGTTGAAGGAATGGACGACCAGTGCACACGTAATATATATCAGAAGAACTACATGTGTGCAGTGAGCGTCCTAAGTATATGAAGCGGTCGACCAACATCAGAGGGAGATTACATGTGATGAGAAGCAAAAGCATAAACGGTCGACC
>LTAE01010179.1:10317-27574 GCA_001647135.1 Pontederia paniculata
ATGTATATATATATATATATGTATATATAAAAGTATAATCTTAGCACTTATTTATCACACAAGGATTTCTATCTATATTTTGATTAATTTCATATTTAAACAATAATCATTCATACCCACGAATTTTTATTCAAAAGGATAAAATAATCATTTAATAAATAAAAAAGATATAAAAATAAAAAAATAGAGAGTTGGATCAAATATCCAATTGAAAAAGTTTAAACATACTTCTGTCTAGTTTTGTAATTTAGAGGTAGATATGAAATTTTACAAAAAAAAATTGAGGGAAATTTATGAAAATAATCCGAATATTAAATTAATCATATTTATAAAAGTGATAATTTCTTTTAATTAGAAAACTAAAACTAAAAAAGCAACGTTAATAAAAGAATAACAACATATAAAAAATAAAAATAGAAGCAAAAACAAAAGTTAATCTTAATTAACCACTTAACTAAATCTAAACAAAATATTTCATATTACATTAATTAAATACATTGACTAAAAAAACAATTAAAAATAGAAAATGAGAAAGTAAAGTTAGAAATGGAGTGCAATGTAAAAAAAAACATAGATAAAAAAGTTAGCATAAATTAATCATTTCATTAAATATAAAATATACAAAGTTAATATTATATTATTTTAAGTGAGTTAATTATTAGAATGATTAACTAAAAATTAAGATAATTAATTTAAGGCAATATATGAAATATAATAAAATTTAAAAAAGATAACCTAAATCAAACAATTAAAATTAAAAGAATAAAACAAAAGTGAAAAAACGAGTCCATTCTGCTGCATAACTAGAACCGACCAGTTCTTCTTACAAACTAGAACTCTAATATTAGAATTAATAAAAAAATTGAATGTTAATCAAAATCATGCTTTTCATCATTATTATAATTTTTGAATATTGGCTAAGCTCTTAACACCCATTCAAGCAAGCAATTGGTGTTCAAACTCAAGTCTTGACTTACTGCCTTGTGACCATATGCAAGCGTAGCTCCCACAAATTTAAAATGTATATTAAAAGATAAAAAAATTTACTTATAATATTATGATCATCTCCGCAGTTTACTTAATATAATATTTGGCCTCTTACTTTGGATTCTTATATTCTTTTATCTTTTAAGGCTCAACGACCTTGCTGAGTCGTCCCACGTGATTTGTCTTGATTTTTTATATTCTTTCTCATGTGGTACTAAATATTCTAATTGAGTCATCCCACATAATTTATCTTGGTTTTTCACATTCTTCCTCCTTTGAGGGTAAATGTTCTCGTTGACTCGTCTCACATGATTTGTCCTCTGTTCTTATATTCTTTCTACTTTGGAGTTCAACATCCTTATTGAATCATCTCATATGACTCAAATGAGCATATAAGGATGACTCTGATACCTTCTGTGTCATCTCTAATTTATTCAAAAAATTATTCACTTTAGACTTTTAATCCATATAAATTAAAAGCTCATCTTGTCCATTGCCCATAATTATCTCCATATTTTATTTATATATGGGACTAACCTTTTGTCTCTTTTCATCGTACCATGGATGATTAGGAGGCCTTAGGCTATGTGCATATTATTAAAAATAGTTTAAAATTAAATTATGAATCATTTTTAATTAAAATTTATTTCACGATAAACATATTTTGTTATGTAAAGAGAATAACTCAAATTTTAGAAAAAAAACGTTTATAATCTTAAATTTTTCAAAAACTGGCCGATCTTTACAAAATTTTTATTTCCATATGCATAACATTTTACCTACCAATCAACGACCATTTATTTTCAAAGAATATTTTATATAATATTGTTTACTTTCTTTTTCTAAATGGCTACACAAGTCGGTCTCCTAGGTATGATTTTGGTTTGGTGAGATATAGTTGTTAATTTATAGAGTGATTCCAATAAATTATACAAACTTTTTAGAATACTTAGATTTGTGAAGATTAGAAGAATGTTAAGAAAATTTTGTTAAGAGGATCAAGTATTTCTTTAATATATATATATATATATATATATATATATATATATATATATGTTTACTCATTATTTTTTTAATAACTTAATCTCCATTACTTAGGTATTACATTAAATTGATGATATCTGTGTTGTGCCATCTGCTCACGACATTCTTATATCACATCAATACCTAGCCGCCGAAGGAAAAAAAAAAAGGGGAAGCCAAGTCTTTGAATCATTGCCACACTACCAATTTACCATGGAACGTCCACAAATGATATATTATTTTGAAGGTTTTGACGAAATGAATCTATCAATACTAATTTGGAAGTCTTTTGTATAACTTGTGAGACAAACCTTTTCGATTCTTCAAAAAAATAGGTGATTCAAAATTTAGATAATAAAGAATATAGTTTTAAGATTTGATAATCTATATATTGGATAATCTTTAATTATATCTTTTATGCGATCCAATATTTATATTGTTAGATACATGTTATTCAATTCTATCCAAATTTATAGTCTTTGTCGCGAATATATTTTTAATAGGTTGTATTCATCTAAAATTATAAATAATATATGAATATGTAGACATCGAAGTCTAGTTTTAGTAGAAATTGATCTCATCTGAATCTGAGATCTGTAGAGAAAGTTATGAGAGAAATATTAACCTCTAACATGATATCCCGAGATGCAATATATCCAACTTGTAAAATATGCTATAAATTGAAATAGTGGAATTATGATATGAAATTTATGGAATATGTACATGTTTGTTTGATCTCGTATTAGAACTTTGAATTACCTAAAAAGGATAAGTTTCTAAGTAGTTATGAATATTGTAAGAATCAGTTATCACAACTCTGATATGAAATTGACAGACAATATTCTAGGATTTTTTGAGGATAAATGATAAGAGGATAAAATATTAAAATTGTATATGTCAATCCTCTTAGAAGTCTATTTTGATTAAAAATTAGAATGGTTTTAAATGAATACTTGTTGATTAAATTAGAGAGTTTATATTGACACTATATTAGATTTGTCCAAGGTTGAAAATAAATATCTTATTTGTAATCATTCCAAATTCATAATCATATGTCATAATCTGTAGAATGACTACGTAATTCGTCATGTGATATGTATAATTTTATATCAAATTTGGAGTCTTTCAATGCTCCTATTGAATTCTTAATATCAAATGATTCCATTATAATCTTACTATGTGATTCATCTTTTGATTTGAATGCTCAAAGATCTTATTTGATTATATTTCTAATTGGCATGATTGTGTGATTATTCAATTATTTTTATAATCATGATTGATAAGTATGAAGCAGTTGATACTAATGTCATAAGATCTTTTAAGAATTGTTGATCATTCACGATGTATATATCATAAGGTTTTATGAACCTTGAATACTATTTTGTTCATACCATGATAATATTCAAGTTACAAAATTTTATATGAATCCTTATCATTATAATTATCGGTTCATATAATGATGATGTTATGTTATAAAGTACCGTTATAAGATTTTATATGAACTTTGATTATTATTGGTTCATGATATGATGTCTATATTTTATGACTGAAGTTATGATGTATTATGAATTATATGTAAGATAAAACATACAAGATTTAATAAGACCGTTATTGTGACCGATTGTCGGGAGTGATATTATTAATGCTATGATAAATTATGTTTGAGACTTATAGTGTAGCCACAATGAAATTATAGAGTTCTCATTGTATGGACATATTTTCTCCATGCAACAAAGAGGATTCACATGGATCCTTCCCTTGAGGGAACATGTTTGGCAATTCTAAACATGGGCGAACCCAAAGATGAACATTCTTATGCAAAGTCACCCAAAGTCACAAAGTCATTAAATATAACGATGAACTTAAACTAAGAGGCAAACAATAATGATGAATTAAATGATGTTTGTAAGTTATGTAAAGTGCATATGACTTAAATATACAATGATGTTGAAAGTAAAGTACAAAATGTGCGCCCGGCGGCATGCGCGGGCAGTCGAACGCGCTAGGCATTGTGCGCGTCTGGCTGCGTCGTTCGCAATAAAGGTACGCGTGCGGGACGGAGTACTCCGACGACAGTTGACGGCTCACGACGGTGTTGTGCGCGGCGAATGACACGGCATATGGCGGCACACGACGAGTGCATACCGGAGCGCGCAAGCGAGACACGAGCGGCACTCGGTGCATGCATGGCGAACACAAGCGACACTCGGCTCGTGCATGGCGAACGCAACGTACGGTGGACTTGGAACTCGACGACGCGCGGCTGCGGGTAAACCCTAGAAATCACATAGACCGTGTCATCCTGGCACGGTCTGGTTTGAGGGAAATACACACGGCAATGTGCACGGTGGATGAGCGACGCGGTGCAGAAGACGCAAGGCAAACTTCGGAGCATGCTGGGGGATGTAGAGCGCAAATGGCGGCGAGGAGCAAGGGCGAGGCGAATGAGACGGACGCATTGGTGGAGACCTTAGACACCACACAGTCCGCGTCACTCTGACGCATCCCGTGTTGACCCGATCGGACACGGGCCATATTTTGACCACACGGTCCGCGTCCTAGACTCAGTAGATATAACTCAAATCTTTGATTTAATACCTAAGGACTTTGTTGAGGTAAGGGTGCAAGATTAATAACACAAATAGGACGCCGACTATTATTTAATAGCCGCGAGAGTTAATGAGATAAGGCAGGTAGCGTGGCTGCTACTTGGTTTCTATTGTTCAGTCTGCTCTCGCTGTTCAACGAAGATGATTCACGTGCATCCTCCCCTTTCAGGGCATTGGCCGTGGTAGTGCACCACCACTGGCAGTCGACGTACCTAGAAGACTCATGTGCAATTAATTAATTTACCCCCAAAGTCATCTGAACACATTAATGAGATAAGATCTAAGATTGCTAAAGTGAGTCATATTAAAGTACTTACACTAATACAGGGATATTATATTTCATTATGTCCTGATGCTGTTCCAAGGCAGAGTATAATCCTGATGCTGTTCCAAGATATGATTTACTCTATCTGTGTTCTGATGTTGTTTCAGGACATGAGATACAATCCTGATGTTGTTCCAGTGTATTGTTATTTCTTGATGTTGTTCTAGAGTAGATTTATTCATGATGTTGTCTCATGATAAGATAATTTTACCTGATGTTGTTCCAGGGTAGATGGTAGGTATGAACCCCTGATATTGTTCCAGGAGAGTAGAACTATACCTTTATACCTGGCAGGCTTAGATTATATTTGATCATTTCTTAGTACACAAGCATGATTTAATACCATCTTGATATCCTTATTCATGCCAATGATTATTACTTATCGTATGTACCTGATGCCTTACATACTGAGTGTTTTACGCTCATGGGATATCGTTTCTCCTGTGTTGAATCACACAGGTAACTAGGTTGTGGTGGATTCCTGCTGGTGGTGGTGTGCACGACAGCTGATACTCGTGGTGGATACTATCTGCACATGAATGAACCTTTGAGTCTCATTTATCATTAGGTCTCTCTATTTTCGGTTTATTGAGTTGTATGGCTACCAGACAGGATATTACACTCCTTGTTGTTGAGAGACATGTAGGCTCTTTATCTGTTTATCTTTCGCATTTTATCTATTGGACACTTTAGTCATTTCAGTCTTGTTTCATTTCCTACATTTATTCCGTAATTTTTTATTGACTGGTCAAAGAATCAGAGTATAAGTAAAAGTAGCGTTTCCAAGTCCACATCTTAGCCACGTGACGAAATATGGATTTGGGAGCGTTACAAGGTAAATCTATCTTGCTAGTAAAAATATGATCATAGAAGGGCATGTGAGAATCTAAATCCACCATATGTGAAAAGGTAGACTTACCTTGTGACTATAATGGTGTATATCGAATGGTTTATACATATAAAATACTTGTATCTAGAAGGAAATGAACTATATATTCGATGATCTCTTTTACATATAAAAGGAAGTGAGAAATTAAGTACAAAAGAGAGCCAACGAAAATTCATAATTTAAGCACACACTACTAATTTTAATAATGACTACACATGTAGCTACTTGGTCAGCTCGATGACCCAAGAATTAGCAAAGATGTAGTGTTGGTTGAATCCGGTGAATCCGGCAGCCGTGGCCAGGGCCTGGAACTCCTTCTGGGTCCTCTCTTTGCCTCCAGGGTTGTGTGCCAACATGACGAGGTCTAACAGGAACATGCTAAGCCCCTTTGAGCCCGGCTCAGGGACCTCCGGCAGGATGCACTCCACCACTATCACTTTGCCACCCTCTTCCGGCAGAGCCTCCAAGCAATTCCTCAGCACCTTAACACACAGCTCATCACTCCAATCATGAAGAATCCACTACATTTTTTTTCAAGAAACTAAAATTATTATTTCGCAATTTTTAATAAGAAACCAAATAATTAACATCTCAAAAATATTGAGCTTTTTAATAATATTTTATTTTAGACCCTCTTTATTATCAACTAAGCAGCTTTTCACAAAATATGATTTCTTTTGCATATGTCATAAAGAATGACTTACCAACAAGGTGCAATTTAATTAATATTGATTACAAATCTACAAGGCATTTCATGGCATAAATAATACAAGATGGGTGGTGGGCTTAAAGCATGCGACCTGACTGATTCAAACGTGGAACCTGGCAACCAGCAATTTTTAGTGTGGTCAACAACAAAGTCTACTTTGCGTCCAACCAATTAAGTATCAACGTACGTTGATTGATTCAGAATTCATATGGTATCTTTTTGAAAGAAAAAAATATGATAGCTTACTAAACTTTGAGTTTACAGAAAGATCACAAAGATTAAAATTACGAAATATAATAAAAATGTGTATTCAGTGTTTCAGATTGTAGCGTATTTGTGAATATTGAAGTTATTAAAATTTGTTTACCGAGAAAAACTGAAAGTAAATAAAAAATGTACTGCAGCATTATTTTATTTTAAAGAGAATAAGAAAATATGTGGAGCAAGTGTTATTTCACACGTATGAAATATTTTTAGCTCTATGATAATTGATAGTGAAAAATTATAATATCAATATACAAGACTTAAGATTTATCTACGTCATATTTTTTTCGGTAAGAAAGTAAGATTGATCTTAAATTGCAAGACATTTAGGCGTAATAACTTCAAGTACGTTTGGCAAGAGACATCACCTTCATCAAAATGGCATCTCCACTGGGGACACTTGCAAACATGTCGCCACCCATGTGTTCTACTCCTGCGCCAGTTTCAGTCTATGTGTAAGTTATCATGTTCTATATTTTAAACTACTAGATTGTATATTAATAATCTACATTAAATCAATCAAATAAACAATCAAGATTATATTATTTAAATAAAATTTTATTTAAAGCATACATTTTAAATTTAATGATTCAAAGTATAAAATAACTCTACACCATCTTTTCGTACATATATGTATATATTCCTAAAAAAATGTTATTTTTAATGATAATAATAATGATATTATTATTAATGTGGAAAATTTTAGAAAAATAGCCAAAAATGTATGGGAGGTTAATTTAGTTGGTAAGTATGCACCTGGGAACGGCGGAGCTACGGAGATGACGTGGGGGAGGTCGAAGTTGACGGCTTTGATGTTGGGGTGCTTGGAGGTGATCATGGCGAGCGTGGCGCCGACGCCCCCGCCGACGTCGACCAGCACCTTGACGCCGTCGAAGCCGCCGTACCGCTCGAGCAGCTTCCTCGTCAACACCACCGAGTGGCTCTTCATCCCCTCGTTGAACACCTTGTTGAACCGCGGATCCAATCCGTTGTACTCGAACAAGCTCACCCCGTACGTCTTGTTGAAGGGGATGCCGCCGTCCAACACCGCGTCCTTCAAATGGTACCTGTCGCCGCCGCCGTCATCAGACATGGACGCAGAAGGATCATATATATAATGGAAATCGAATCACTTGACCCTTACCAGCTCTTCATGAAGACCTTGTCCTGGTTCATCAAGTGCAAGGCTCCCCACGACACCCCGTCTTCGTTCGTCGTCAGGTACTTGCACACGGGGGCCGGGCCGTACCTGCGCACCGGACGGCCGCCGGCCGCGGTCTCGACGGCGCAGCTGACAATGCCGTGGGCGGCGAGCAGCTGTAGCATGCGGTCGATCATGCTCGCCGCCTGCGGGTTCTCCGTCGGCAGCCGGGCCGCGATCTCGGCTGCAGTCAGCTGCCCCACCGCGCCGGGGCCGGACTTCACGAGGATCTCCAGGAGGCCGAGCTCGATCACGCTCTGCAGGGTCATGGGAAGGATGGAGCCGCCCACCAGCCGCAGCGCGTAGAGGGACGCCTCCTCGTCCTCCTCTGGGCTCAGCTGCATCGCGTCCTTGACCAGGGAACCCATGGCGACGCGCGTCCGGCCTGCAACTATAGTATGTTGTTTATGGCGTTGTGAAGGGCCAAGTGAGTTATTACTTATTAGTACGAAGGAGGTGGTCGTCTGCTATTTATAGTATGCTTGTTGTTAGAGTTCCTTGTTGGACTGGTGGATATATCATGTATACATCATGCACTAACATTACCTAAAGATGCTTAGTTCTTAATCTATATTTTGATTCATTAATTTATTTTGTTGATATAATTAATTAATAGCCTTACATGAACTAATTTAAATTTGTCATCCTAATAAAAGACTGATTATTTTATTAATAAATGGGATGGATCACAAGTCTGGTTAATTAGATTAAAGACTTTTTAATAGGATGTCACGATTGGTTAATTAGATTTTAAAGAAACGAAGAATTTAAATATACGTTGTATATTTTTAAAATTATAAGAATAATTCGTTCTGTTTCTAAAAAAAATTGCATGCGTAAGTTTTGGTTTGTGATACCGATGCACCGACGGATCTGAATGCATGTGCCCTTTTCTTTGTCGAGTAACACAAGGGACCGTAAAAAACGTGCCATTTGGATATTATGACATATAATTATGTATTTATGTCAGTATAATAATTAGTATATTATGTATGAATTAAAAACGAGACTTCTTTTTCTAAAGCTGAATAAGCGGTGACAAGTCTTCACCTGCTTTGTCGGAAGATGCGATTAGTGTTGGTTTATATTTACCAAACAGTTGTTTTTACTTTTTCCCCTTACTGAAAAAAAGAACAGAAACAAGTAGCAATTGCTTAGACTTTTGGTAAATATTAAGGTCAGGAGACTTCATTTTATAGTGTCTTTATTTAAAAAAGGGAGAAAGAGAGAAAGAGCGTGTAACATTTTTGATGTAGTATGTGTAGCGTAACAAAAAATAACAACACTATTTGTAAAAAAAAATAAACATTGTTCACTATAGAAAGTGTCATTACTTTCTGTACAAGTGCGCTATACATTCTTTTTTCTCATTTTAAAAATATACTTTACAATGCCGTTTAGTCCAAAAATTATTTTTTAATAAAAATATTATATTATGTACGAATATATAAGATAAATAATTCATCGGCAAATTAAGATGTTATCTGAAAATAATTTTTATCTTTTTTCTGTTAGATAAGAAAATATATGATGAAAGAAATACTAAAATAAGAAGATACACAAATATCGAGATCTTTCGATAGTCAAGTCTAAAAAGAAGTAAACCACTATATCATAACTTGTGTCATTAAGAATATTGAAAATAATTTTCTTTTCAAAGTTTGGTTGATTACAATTGTTCAATTTTTTTTTGTCCAAGCCATATTATATTGACCAGTGTTATTGTCTTTATGTTATTGTAAAAAAATTAGTAAACTCTTATATTGGTATTCTCTATTTCGTAAAATGCCCCATCTTCCATCCTAATGAATCTTGTGATCTGAGGAGGTGGAGAGCAGGCTAACTTAAGATAAGATTCTTTCCTTTGTGCAACTGCATTTTAGAAGGACTTTCATTCCGCGCTTGAGGCTGAAGTTTGGAGCCCACGAAGGCAACATGAACCCCTTCAAACAAAGCATGATTTTTTTTTTAAGATAAGATTCGGATCCAATCCGGACTTACTCCAATCTAATTCGACTTAAGACAATATTATTATTATTGAACTAAAAGAAAAAGAGAAAATGAATCTTTGACCATTGATGCACAATCGAGATATTAACTCGGGCAATACAATTTATAACAAGTTTTTATGCAATTTAAATTATGAGAAAAAGGTTAGAAGACTCGGAAATACTGATGGAGCAATATCTAATTTCTTTTTCAAATGGGCCTCTGTTAGGCTCTTGCAGCCCTTTTTGGTCCATTGAAGTAACAGTTTAATAAGGCTTTTGAAGGCTTGTAGTCGTGGATGTAGCATATTAACGGTTGGACTTTTTATTTGCCCTTCAAATATATGTCGTTTGAAAATTTTTCACTGAACTATTATTATTATTATTATTATTATTATTATTATTATTATTATTATTATTATTATTATTATTATTATTATTATTATTATTATTATTATTATTATTATTATTATTATTATTATTATTATTATTATTATTATTATTATTATTATTATTATTATTATTATGTATTTAATATATTGGGAATAGAGCCTCAAGGAATTAATAAAAAATAGAACAATAAACTGAAAAAGAGAATTAAAGATGCACACATATATTGAAAGTAGTAAAAAATTTTTGATCGATGTGAACAAGAGTAAAACATTCATGGATACAAAAGACCATCGTCAAAGTGTTTTTACTATATTAGAAAAAAAGTGCATATTATAGAAATCCTAATCCTTATTTAGAAAGGTCTATACTCTGAAGGATTTTGCCATTCGCTATAGCGACATATTTATTCTAATTATGTTTTCTTTCATAATATTTAATATAAAATATAATAATTCAAGATACAATAATAAAACTTCACCTGAACTTAAATTTTACATAACTGTCGCATAAAAAGAACTTATCATATCCTCCTTTATTAAATGATATGGATGCACCTAACTTTCTCTTTGTGAGATACCAATCAAGTCCGCGAAGAATTCAAATCTGAAAATAGGTAAGCTCTTTATCATCATGCTAATTAAGTTGTCATGACTCATGAATGTTAATCTTTCTAAATTTGAATATCTTTCTTTTGCACTACATCATGAACAAAATAATACAACGTATCAATATGTTTTGTCCTTTCGTGATGGATATGATCTTTTGCAAGGTGTATTCAATTTTGACGATCACAATATAGTTTAGTAACTTCCTCGTTCATGCTGAGCTCTTTAACTAATCCTCTCAATCAGATAACTTCTATAAACCATATGCATAATGAAGTTTTTAAACTTTTATATAATTATAGCTTCAAATGTACCAACACAAAAACGTGGTAAAGCAATCAATGTCGACTTTAACATATTCATCAAAGTACCTTAAAGACCAAAAAGATAGAAATAAGGAAGGGAAAGACACATTGATATTATATGTCAGAAAGGTTGGTATTTATCAAAGATGTTGATATTATTATGTCGAGATAAAATGCTTATTAACTTTGATGTTGAAAAATGTCATTTTTTTCGATGTAGATCTATTGATATCCAAGACTACTAGCACTTGACTAATTTGATATTCTATGCTACTAACTCCCGTCTAGGGAAGTACATCAGTCAATTTGGGTAATTAACCGACAGATCCAATCGGTTAATTATCCAAACCAACTAAAAAAAATTGTCCATTGTCCGAGCCAAAATTTTCGGTTAACCGACTTCGATTAACCAAAAATTTTGGTTTGGTTCGGTGAATTCAGTGAATTATCCAAAATATAAAAAATATTTTCTTAAAAAGTATTATTATTTTTATTTTGTTTGAAAAATATAAATCAATATAATCTATGTTTTCAAAACGAAAAGTGATACCAAATTTGAACATAAATTAAAATAATAATGTATTGTATATAAAAAATAATTAGACATTGACTACTTAGAACTAGATTAAATAAATTTATAACAATTATTAAGAAGATTACTTTTTAATATTATATTATTTACAGAAAATAATCACAAAATAAAAATAAAATCTCGTAAGAAAATGCAAATGCAATAAGACCATCATATAATTTATGAACTTTGATATAAAATATATAATAAAATAATATTATTTTATTTATCATTTAATTTTGGTTTTTATTCGAAACTTTGGTTAATTAACTGAACCGAACCATTTAATTTGGTTAACAAATTTATTATCCATTTATTGAATCGAAATCAAATTGTATAGTTCGGTTCGATTAAACGGATAATGGGATGGTCAGTTAATCGGTCGGGTTGGGTAAACAGATAAAGTTGCTCACCCCTACTCCTGTCAATCTTGGGACACATTCTCGCTATCCAATTGTGCCAACCAAATTTGGTTGTTGAAGAATATCATTTGGATCTAATAAAATACTATAATAATGATAATTATTTTGGATTATTTTTTTAAATTTATTTTGTTACTATAATGCTAACATATAATTGTGAGCTTTTATGATAAATTTGATATCGATATTGATATGAAAAATACAATCAATTTATCAATCCAATAAAGATTTAGAGAATATCAAGCAAAATTATGCAAACACATTAAGATGTATAAAATAATATAATTTTGTTTTCATTATATGCAACNTATATATATATATATATATATATATATACATGAAAAAGTATTTATATTTGTAGAAGAATATCTACATTTCTATAACAAAAACTAAATTTTCATATGCAAACAAAATTATCTTGTTCATCCATCCATCATTTTTCCTCTTTGAAATGAACACGCTTATACATCTTAAAATCTCCGCCAAACAATTCTGTAATTGGTTCTCGCTAAATTTATATAAAATATCGAAATTAATATAATTATATAATATCTTCTTTAGTCCGTTCTGAACTAGGATGATAAGCATTCGAACTTATCACAAATTAAAATTTTATATTGCCATCAAACTCATTGTAAATAGGCACGGCGGCAAGTCCCTGCATGTGCCTGCAAGTGGTGGCAATGATTATATTTAACCTATATATATTTATAGTTTTGCAACTTTTAAATTTGTTCAAGTCTCAAAGTGGTAGAGCAGGTCCAGTTGTCTTTCACCCCCCAAGGCTTGAATCCAAACGATGCTCACATTTAATTTTTGTGTTTAGCGGATTTTTTTATTTCCTTTTAATTTTTTCTTTTACTTAAGTTTTATATCCGGATGGCCCATTTTTAGGACTTGTGTAACCAAGTTTATTTTTCTTAGAACAAATAGTAAATTTTAATTTTCTTACAGTATTTTCTTTCTTATTGTATTATCTTTTTTTTTAAATCTTCTAAACTTGCCTTTGTTTATGACTTGAAATTATTACATCACCCATATATAATGAGCATGCATTATTTTTTCTTAATTAAATTTCTTTTATAATGTGTTATATCAATTTATAAAATATATAATATCGTGTGCTTCATTATTTTATATTATTAATAATTTTGCTTTTTCTTATCTCTTCTTTCTCTTAAATTCAATTCATCAATATCTTTCAATCATGTAATGAATTTTATTACTTTCTTAATATTTTTATTTTAATTATTTTAATTATTTTAATTATTACTTTCAAAAAGTTTCATAATATTTTAGTTATTATGAAATAATTGTTAACATAATTTCTTTTGTATTTTAATACAATATTTGTTTTCCTATATTTATTTTAATTAATTATTTAACCAATTTTATTTGATATATTTATACAATTATCATGAATTATGTAGTTTAATAATTAGATCAGGTAGTTATATATTATTTAATAATTGATCATGAATTTTTTATATTTTACAGATTTTAACACATTTAATTTTTTATATATATCTACCTTTTATCTTTATGCTTAATAGTGAACTCACTCGAAATAATCTTGGCTCCACCCATAATTATGAACATTGTCTTAAGTTGATTGCAAAAAATCTCAAGCTTTGATACCAGTTTATTGAAAATAGAACATCGAGGGATCAATAAAGAAATAGAACAAAGAATTGAAAACGATAATAAAAAATGGACACATAGATTTTTAACGTGATAATTTTTTTTATCGATGTGAACAAGAGAAAAACATTCACAGATCAAAGAGGTCGTCGTCAAAGAAAAAGAGAGTACATCTTAAAAATTCTAACGATCCAAGCCTTTCGTTATCGTCATATATTCTTCTTTTATTTTTTTTCATAATTTTGAGTATAGAGTATAATAATTTAAGACAATAATAAATATTTTAAACTCTTCTTCTTCAACTACATTAATCATAGACAATCTACACATTAAAGGCTGAAATCTGCATAAAAGAAATGATTGTTACCGCACCAGTTAATATTTTTTTCGATCGGAAGTATAATTAAGTTAATAGTACACATAAAAGAAAACTCAAGTGACTTATGGTAGTCCCTAGCTATTGGCTAACTTTATTATATCAATAAGTTAAATAAATTTTGGTTGTTTATGAAATCAATTTAGATGTCTTAGTTTTTTTTCGGTTACAATTTAGATGTCTCAGTTGGTTAGAGAAATATTGAGAAAAAAAGTACTTTTCCTTTTTCATACCAAATATTATTTTCTCCCTTCGATAGAAAATGTTGACACTGACTCATTATATGTCAAAATAATGAAATAAAAGTATTTAAACCTATAACTTTTTTTGCACAAACACATATAGCCATGGTACTTCATTTTCCCCTAATGAGAGAAAATGATCCACACAAAAAATCCAAGATTATAAGGTAATAGTGAACGTTCATTTTTTATTTTAAAAGAATCATATTAAAAATGGTAAAGTATTGTGCTTAAAAAAATTAGGATAGCTTTATGGTGAACTATTTCCAATATTTCTAGAAGCATTAAAGACATCTACTGATGACTACTCTACGTTCAAATTCAAAATTATTAGCTTTATCTCGCAATCCGAAATTTCAATTCACTTGACGATTGAATTAACCAATAATTGCTAAACCATAGTCTTGAATTAATTTTCATCATTTGGTCCTTAACTATAGTCAAATTATGTTTTGCCCCTCAGTAATCCTCCAACTTACAATCTCCCACCTGAAAAATCTGCTCTCAGCGTCCTTTGTCAACATACGTCTTCTATATGCTCTACGCAGCCTTCATTCGTCTTCTAATAATGTCTACTCGATCAGCATACTTTTGTATTGTTTTTGGGCTCGTCAACTTCCCCTTGCCCACCTCGCTCCAACATGTTGGTGATCGATAGGGTCTTCCATAAACACCTTCATATGGGGCCATTCCGATGTAGGGGCGCTAGTTATTTTTGTAAGCGAACTCGATCAATGACAGGTGGTCGTCCCAGCTGCCATGTCAATCTAACGCGAATGCTCTGAGCATGTCCTCCAAAGTTGGGATTGTCCTCTCGGACTATCCATCTATTTGTGGATGGAATGTCGTACTGAGTTCAGTCTAGTCCCAAGAGTATCTTGGAAGCATTTTCAAACTCTAGCTATAAATCTCGGGTCTTTGTCGAATACTATGGTCACTGGAATCTCATGCAATATGATGACTTCTTTGACATATAAGTCAATCAGGTTCTCCACCAATTGTTTCCATTGAATAGGGATGACGTGTACAGATTTAGTGAGTCTATCCACAACTGGACATATGACATCATTTCCTCTTTTGAACTTGGGTATGCTGGTCACAAAATCCACAGCTATATGTTTCCACTTTCATTATGAGATGCTCACGGGCTTGAGCATACCACATGGCCTCCGATGTTCGATCTTAACTTACTGACAAACAATGCATCTTTCTACATATCCAGTCATCTCTTTCTTCATATTGTTCCACCAGTAGGTCATTTGCAGATCTTTACGTCTTGGTACTCCCCGAGTGGATGGCGAACTCTAACTTGTGACCTTCATTCAACACCTCCCTCTTAAGTGCTGCATTATTAGGGACCCATATGCGAGCTCTATAACTGATACCTCCATCCACGGACATGACGAAATCTTGAGATTCATGGCTACACCTCTAGCGCATATGGTCGAACTGTAGATCAACTACTTGGGTAATAATGATTCTATTCACCAAGTCGGATTGTACTTGAAATATACCTTTAGTCCTCCTAGGTCTTGGGTTCCACATGATTATATCTTTTAACTGGTTCCACATGTGTACCCTCATGCTGGCAAGTGCTCCTTCCCACTTTCTACTTAAAGCATCAGCGACTGAGTTGACCTTCCATGGGTGATATCCGATTGTGATCTCATAGTCTGCCAGACACTCAATCCATCTATATTGTCTCATGTTGAGGTCTTTTGCGTGAAGATTTACTTCATGCTCTTGTGATCGGTGTAGACCTCAAAGTTTTCTCCATATAGGTAATGCTTCCATATCTTCAGGGCAAAAACTACTGTTGCCAACTTCAAGTCGTGTGTGGGGTAGTTGACTTCATGCTTCTTGATGCCACGATCTTGTCATGCTGCATGAGTACACATCCAAGACTTGTGCCACAAGCATCACTATACACCACATATCCACCAGTCCCAGAAGGGATGGCCAGTACTGGTGTAGTAATCAATCAGGTCTCTGTTTGCACTTCTGGGACCATACAAACTTTAACCTTTTCTTCATCAAGTTTGTCAAATGCGATGCAATCTTGGACAATTCTTTAATAAATCGCCTATAGTACTCTGCTAGTCCCAATAAACTGTGAATCTCTATGACATTTCTTTGCGATGATCAATTTTAGACAACTTCAACTTTTGTCAGTCCACCGTGATCCCTTGCTTTGACACTATGTGCCCGAGGAACATAATCTGCTCTAACTAGAACTCACATTTACCTAACTTTGCATATAGTTAGTGTTGTCGCAAAGTTTTCAACACGATGCTGAAATGCTTCTTGTGTTCCTCTGAGCTTGATGAATAGATCAAGATGTCATCTAGAAAGACGATGACAAACTCATCCAAATAAGGTCTGAACACACTATTTATCAAATCCATGAACTCAGCAGGTGCATTTGTCAATCCAAAGGGCATCACCAGAAATTCATAATGCTCGTATCTAGATCTGAATAAGGTCTTGGGCACATCCTCCTCTCCAACGTGCAGTTTGTGGTAGCCGCTCCTTAGGCCGATCTTTAAAAATATTGCAACCTTAGAGAGTAGATCAAAAAGGTCATAAATCAGTGGTATAAGATGTTGAATCTAGGATCCCGAGAATATTTTGAATGATCACAAATTTGTAAGTGAACTCAGCTTGTACTGATGAACTTGTTTGAGCTGATTTCTGTAACAGGATATAT
>LTAE01010180.1:0-14385 GCA_001647135.1 Pontederia paniculata
TGAGTCCTGCTGGTCATCTGATAGAGATGGATATTGTTCTAAGTCTTTACTAGTTATTTGATTAGTCGTTGATGCCTAGTAGTTTTATTGGAACTATGTATTGAATTATTAGTCTTTATATTGGAAAAAAATATTTTAGTTTATCTTGTTATTGTTATCTGATGTGGCCCTGAGGTTGACCAGTCAAATGGTCAAACTAAATGTACTGATATGATGTGGTGGCGTCTCCAAAGTCAAGATTATTGCCAGGTGGCAAGGTCTGATTTTGGGGGCGTTACAGATTCAATATGAAAAAATGTAAAAATAATATCATCGTCACTTGCAAGTCAATTCAAATTAAGTTTTAGATAGTGTCCACGAGACAAAGCTGAGAAACAAAAGACGAGGTTGTATGCATATGCAATTAGTAATTTGATGTATGCAGTAAGTGTGGTCAATCGAGTCCTACAAAATATTGGTAGAGAAAATTAGTATGCAATCAATTGGATACTCATATATCGACACTTCTAAATATGCTTGTGTTATGGTGATATTGATCGAATATTGGAAGGATATATTGACGTTGGCATGATAATCGATGTGGATAGAAGAAAGTCTACTTCTGGTTACTTAACAACATTTGCATCATTAGTATTCTCATGATAGTCCAAGTTATTGAAGTGTATTATAATATAGAGGTAGAATATACCACAACTATGTAGGTGAAAGAAAATTTTGTAAATGAAATAATATTTTGGGGGGACTTAGGTTTGAAGGAGGAGTATCTTGTTTCTTTGCGATAAATAGAATGCTATACATCCGAATAAGCATTTTAATTTCTATTCTAGGTTCAAGCATATTGATGTTTGCTATCATTGGATTTATGATGAGAACGAAAAAAAGTTCTATCTTCAAAAGATTTATACTGATAAGAATATATCAGTTATGATGACTAAACCTATATATACTTAGAGAGTGTGCATGCTTGGTAGAGCTCTCCACATAAACAAGGAGGGGAATTCATTGTGCCTTATTGTTATGCAAGGCCCATAACAAAAAGGAATTCAAATACAAGTCAAATATGTGACTAGATAAAAACCAACCATATAATCTTATCTCAACAACAGGTTGAATGAAATAAAGTCGTGAGGTTCTGTGTCGCATCAAATTAGAGGAATCACGCTTAAGATCCACCGAGACGAAGCAGTATGGTGAGGTGTGAGAGAGATGTTTTTTTTCCTTGTGAGTCATTGCATGAAGTTGAAGAGCTGCACACCCATTGAGGAAGAGAGAGAGAAAATAAAGGAGAGAGACAATAATCTTTTGGATATGATTTCAAGATGATTTTTTATTTATTTTTAATGACACTTCAGGATGTGATTGTTTGTAGCAATCTCATCATTTTTTAATATTTCAGTGAGATTGTTTTGACACCTATTTCGTAATTTGAAGATATTATTTGGTGGCATCCAAAATTAATTTTTTAGATTATTATTTATATTTTCCTCTACGTAAATAAGAGAAAAAAAATTATATCCTATTATTATTTGATAGTGAAAGATTTGCTCTTATTTTCGTGATTTTTTTTCCATCTTAAAATGTTTTCTACGTAAATTTTGTATTTCTGGTCTGATTTAATTTTTTATATTATTATCATAATTCTATTTAAATTTATGCATTAATAAAAAATAATTTCACATATATTTGTTTAGTCTGTTTCCAACAAAATAACACTTGAGCCTCGCTTTATACTATTTGAATTTCACAAGTTTATTTGAACGTAAGACACTTCACACGATTTATACTTCACACCTTCATTAATTCAAATCCCTTTCTAGGTCTCCTGGTGGATGGGAGGTCTCACATTCAAACTCAAGATCAAAGAGCAGGATAAATAATTTCTCTTAGTTAAACATATTTCAAATTTGATATTTTTTTTGCAAATAAATTCATCGGCATTAACTAGACTTTTGAATCAGAACGACACCAAATTAACTGAGATAATAATACTTATTCTTTACAAGTGGTCATCATGCCAACACGGGATTTGATGTAAATACTATCACCCTCAAATATTTGGATAGCGATAAAAAAATTCTAACAAACGAGCCCTTTATTTGACATGGTGAAAACTACATAATTATGTATTCCATTTTTTTTTATTTTATGGCTGCAGGTACTCTCAACAATTATATGAAGTTCGGGCTTATGGTGTGGATTTTTTCATTGTAGGGAGTTAGGATAAAGAATATTTAGCTACAAAGTGATCCCTTGGAATTAATCACAATTTTGAATAAAAGCATCAAGCTGACCAAAGAGAATGGCACATTTTGGCATCCTTTGAACACTTTGAGGCTAAATATGTCTTCAGAGAAGTCAATAATGCTGATTACCTTTAAAACTTTGGCAATTCTGGGAGATTGAACAGAACTCAAGGCATCCTTTGATTTTTGCATCAGGTCATTTGCTGGGCATTGCATCAATAGATATTTTTTGGATTTCCTATTAAAAAAAGCAGTGAGACAATTCTTCTACCCTTAAATCCATAAGAGGACATGTGGGGACTTTATGCATGCGATCATTGCATTCCCATTATATGCTTTAACTTTGGACTTAGGAGGTGGAAAGCCCACTAAAATTTTATGTAACATAGCCGAAATCAGAAGCAATTCTTGCACAATTCTTTCTTTTGTCATCTTTGTTAAACAAAAGATAAGGTTCCTTCTCCACAAGCTTATATAAGATCATTGAGTCAAAAGTATTTCATAATATCACTAATAGAGGAATCTCACAATAGTTAGAAGATAAAAAATATACTTGATCATGTGAGATATAAGAACCAGAAATAATTAAAATCTCCTATATGTACAGCTTGTTTATACAGTTGGGTCACAGGGGATGCAAGATTCAGTGGTCTAACCTTCTTCATTGAATCATTACTCACAGTTCAAACTTTTATAATCTGATTCTTAGCATCTAAGCTTCTTAGTTAGGAGCTGACCAGAGGATAGAGAGCATACTATTGTTACTGGCATCACACTCAAAAAGGTGTAGATATATATTAGCATGCACTATGCCTTGGCTTGCATCACTATTCCTAAAGGTTATAATGCAAGGAACCCTATCTCCATCAATTGTTTATTAAGCTAAACTTGCGTTGATTAGGATTCAACCACTCTGATATATGCTCAAGCACACTGAAATGTCTGCCTCAAGCATCCTCGTGCAGCAGCTACCGAACATTTGGCTTCGCGAATCGTGGACTTCGGAAGTGCTAAGCAACAAGTACCTTTTATAATGTATGAATCACTGGGATAACTTTCATATATTGCATAAAGCAATGCAATTAGAGGCATCGAAGAGTGGATAAGAACCCATAAAAAAATTCTGTAAAGTTGTCAGCTAAGTAATCTGCATGTGATCAGGACACTGCAATGTGCCATATTGCGGTTTCCAGATTCTCAAACCAATCCTTGATGGGGGTTAATGTAAGTTCCAATCCATTACCTGGTGATAAAAAAAAGATCTTCCAACTTGATCAATTAAAAGTATATGTTCATGCTCACTGCATGTCATTATCTTTTCAGGAATCAGGGATTCTACTCATCCTCTTGACAGTCTCTGGTCAGTATTGGGATAAAGAAATGCCCCTTAACTTTTGGAAAAAAAAAGCATCTTTGGAGCATGCAATCAAATTCTTCTTAAGCTGCTTGCATTAGCTAGTCAAAGCATCCATATTATTATTGGATCATCAGCAAAATCCCTTTGAATATTGATCCAGACTACGAGGCGCAGCTTAAGCCACTGGTTTCATTAATAGTATAACATATAGAAACACCACATTACAAGGCAGTATCAGTGCAACCAAATACAGGGAACTGCAGGCACAACCCTCAATGAGTAACTTCCTCATGAAAAACCTGATCAACAGACATGCCTATGATTATCATGATGATGATTCCAACTTAATTCTTTTAGGTCAGACCTACTGATAACATCATACAATATAAGCAATAGCATTGGAACAACCCTATGCCTGTAGCTCAGATCCTAGTAACTTGTCATGGGCATCTACTCATGCAACTTGGCCATATGCCAAACCTAGAACTTGTCAACAAAGAGGATTAGAATTTAGAACTGCTTCTGCGACACTACTCTACAAAATGGAGATCTTTGTTCTTTCTGTGTGCTCACAGAGCTTTCACTCCAGTTTGACCAATTGGCTTAATGGATGGTTTGAGGTCAATACCAGGGGTGCATAATTAGAATTCTTCCTTACAAGTAGGGCTCGCATAAATTCCTGTTGGGAGGTAAAGCCTCATATTACTTCCCATTGGTCAAGATGGAATGATGATTTCTGCTGGCAAAGTGATGGCTGTTAATCACTAGTGATGGCTTATTCTTGCGCGAGGGGATGAGTGTTATGGTTCCATCAAGAGATAGAGGTGGACTCAGTGTGATGGAATTAATAGATTAGCTGGTCATGGTTTTGTGTGGGTAGTACCTGTCAACTTTTTTTTTTCTCTTTACTTTTCTCTTCAAATCTATCGATCTCTAATCAAGTTATTATAATTCGTAACACTACATTTCTAACTAAAAAATTAAAAAAATATTTTTTTTATCTAAAATTGTTAATAACTTGTGTGAAGTACACAACATATTTCTCTTTTTTTAATATATATATATATATATATATATATATTAATGAATGGAAAAAAAATGTGTAGCGATACTTTTAATTATTGTGATAATATTCATAACTTTTGTATAAAAAATATTATTATTTTATGATATGCTATACTTAATATATTAAAAATGTGCTATGAGTCTTCTACATTCACTGTGTATTGTATTTGGTGATGTGATGAGGATGAGATAAAAGAGTGGGTGAAACGGTGGGAGGCACCGAGAACAGCAAGTCAGCAACGCAAACATATCGAGGTGCCGCAAGCACCAAAAATGGGCACCGTCCCTTCGCCTGAGACAAAAATGAGCGTGCAGGATATATATAAAAAAACAGGCTTTAGCTCCATTTTAGCTTCCTCCACTTGAGCACGATAAAGTTTGGTGGCACTTCAACTAAGCTACTTTTTTATTTCCTATTTGCATGTAGTGGAAGATAAAATATAAGCCAATTTTAATTTGATGAACATTGTTATGCAATTTTAATCCTGATTTTATTGGGATATTGTCCTTGAAGTGCAGTTACTTGGATAAATAGGGACCATTAAGGGTCTATTTGACTTATAAATTAATTTTATTTTTATATTTAATAAATAAAAAATTGTACTTGGAGTGATAACTTTTAAGTTGAACAAAATAAGCAAAGAGAATTCTGCTTATTATTAAAATTATTCACTTATTTTTTATTCATATTTTTTAAATATTATTATCATATAATTTCAAATATTTTTTATTACCTAAGTCAAGTATAGATTGTAATTGATTAAAGTTACAAGGCCGACGGAGTTCGTATTTGGGAAACACTGAGAGGTTTACGATGGAGAATGAGAAATCGTTTCGACTACTTTTAAATTCGACCGTGAGTGGGTTTTGCACGTTTTTTTAGATTTTAATTTTATTTATCTTTACAACATTGGAAAATAAATATCACCAATGGAATTCTGGGTCCAAGGTACAAACATTGAGCCTTGAGTGGGCGTGGGCCTTGTATTGGGCCTGGAGAAAATGGCGTCCATGTAATCTTTTTTCTTTTCAATTGGCACAACAGAAAAGCTAATTAATTTCATATAATATATATATATATATATATATATATATATGATTCTTTATATAGAGTATATAGATTTATATTCGAGTATTTTCGCTTTTTTCAAAATTGAGGTAAAAAATTAGTATTATCGCACTTAATAAATAAATAAAAAAATGCTGTGTTATTTTATGTGAGGAAAAAAATGCCCTTAATTTTCGTTCTTAAGAAAAGAAAAAGAAAAAAAAAACTTATAGATCATAATTTAAAAATGATTAAATATAAGTTGATCAGTGTGAACATGATAAAAATGATAACACACAACTACTTTATATATATTGTATATGTATGTATATCCCAATTGGTACTTCAATGTCGTCTCTCATCAAGATCAATTTGTGTACCACTTGTTTAGTTGCATGTTCATCCAACTTGACCTGTGGAATTCATAAGTGAACTGAAAAATGAAGGCATGAGCATAACACAACAGAAAAGCTAATTAATTTCATATATATATATATATATATATATATATATATATGATTCTTTACATAAAATATATAGATTTATATTCGAGTATTTTCATTTTTTTCAAAATTGAGGTAAAATTAGTATTATCGCACTTAATAAATAAATAAAAGAATACTGTATTAGTTTATGCGAGGGAAAAATATGCCCTTAATATTTCATTCTTAAGAAAAGAAAAGAAAAAGCTTATAGCTCATAATTTAAAAATGATTAAATATAAGTTGATCGGTGTGAACTGATAAAAATGATAACACACAACTACTGTATATATATCCCAATTGGTACTTCAATGTCGTCTCCCATGAAGATCAATTTGTGTACTACTTGTCTAGTTGCATGTTCATGCAACTTGACCTATGGAATTCATAAGTGAACTGAAAAAGTGAAGGCATGGAATTTCACACAATATGATAAGGTCCAATCAAAATCAGATGGATCTTTTTCACAAGAATATTTTGTTGGGTTGGTTTCAACTTCAAATTTTAGAGCGAGCCGACACCTACCTGTGCCATATCATAATTCGGTCCAAGGTCCATCTCGGGATACATATCCACTATGCCATAATTTGGTCCAGCCCTATTTTTGCCACAGAACTCCACCCCCACACCCCCTCCTCCTACTCCACCCTGTCTATCAATTAAATATTCTTTTACAATGCTCCCCAAATTATATTTGTAAAAAAAACACAAATGTGGGGGCTAATTCTGTGGCTACATATTGGTCCACACAATAAATTACATGCGAGAAAATACTTGCTAGAATGTAGCTTTGAGTATGACTTATTGGATGGAGGAATTTTCGATTGTAAAATTGAATTTGAAATTTTGCTTTAAGCGAAGATAAATTAGTTATCAAATTACTAAAATGAGATTTTGATACGCCAAAGATGGTCCTTATACTTTGCGATGTTACAATTTGTTAACGGCCTTTTAAATGCACATGTTATGGGCTTTTAAATGTTCTAATTATGCTACCCCTGCTTATGGACAACATTAATTAATGATCTATGTTTTTTAAATAATTGTGATCTCAAGTTCAAGTTTTTTCGCAAGCTAAATATGAGAACACGAGCATGACGCATTGCCTCATCTTCGAATTTGAATGTACTCTTTGTTTTCAGCATTTAATTTCTTTCTATTAGACCACTTAACCTTCTTTTATAATAAAAAAATAAGTTAAATATTAAATATCATAGTTTTATGATAAATCAAAGTTAGAATATCTAAAAGATACATAAATATTTGTAAATATTTTTCTATATTTTATACTAAAAAGATTGATCAACAGTTTTTTTTTGTGGTGGTCAAGAAGTGAGTTTGATAAAACATTGATGATAATTTTTTTCTCTCCTTTAGAACATATATGTAATATAATAATTAATATAAAAATGTTGATATTCTTTTGACGTAACTAAATATATTTATTTTGAAGACATCACATTTATTTTATGAAGCAAACACATAATTTGCATCAGATATCGGTAAATGAAAAAAAGTAACGCTCCTAACAAATGCCAAGACCGACATGAAATTTAGCTTGGAACAAGTAAAAATAAATCAATTACTCAACAAATTGGGAGGAACAGCTGCTTCGACAATGCACCAAATAATATAATGCTCTAGATCTTGTGGCCAATTTATGAGCTATTTGTTCATCTCTCGCAATTTGCAGACGCGTATTAGTTGGGAGTATTAACTAATTAATTAATTGCACCTTTTCTAACACATTTATTATTAGTAAAGTATATTAATATTTCAAAATAACTTTTGAAAAGGTTTTAATAGTGTCTGTCTCAATAAATATTATATATTGTTTGTCAGATCCGTCCTTTTAATATGTGATTTAATGAGTGTGAGCAATTTTACATATCATTTATTATATTTTCTACATTATTCATTAATTATATCTAACTTACAAAATCGTTGATAAAATACAGTAAATCAACAAAAAAATGTTATATCAATTATGAAAGTTAATAATGTTTATAAGTTTTAAAACTAAAAAATAATAAATATAACTTTCTTGATGATTTTAATTATTTTTGAAATCCCTAAGTTCAAGATTTTTAAATTCGAAAGTTCACGTAAATTATTTTGTAGTTAGTAAACACGACTCGTAAATTTGATACATAAATCCGAAACATAAACTCAAAATTTATATACAAATATTTTAAATTTTAAAATAATCAATATATTTATTATTGTCTGTTGATAAAAATAAGATGAATAATATGATATTTTAATTATTTGATCGATTATTTGAAGTACGAATCAAAGTATAACAATATTTATCTTATTATTGTCCGCATATAATAAAAAATATCATTTTGAAAGAAATTAAGAAAGCTATTAAATTACTATTAAATTTTCAGTATCAACGACATAAGATAGAAATTTAACTATTAAAAAAATATTATTTTAAGAAAGAAGAGTAAAAATTATATGAAAAAATTGTCAGGGATAAACATTAACAAAAATTATATGATCATTTATTTTATTTTAAAATAAACTGACACATGAAATCAAACAAATAAAAAATATTTAATGATTGATTGTAATTATTTTAAAAGAGTGAATTATTATAAATGTGTAGGTAAGGATAAACAATACTTATACTTAATTAATATTTTGTTTCAAATAATACTTCTAAAATATTATATAATTCTCAAGATCACATATTTTTAATTTACTTAAGTATTCATCGAGTCTATAAAGCGAGAATTTACCTATCTCACTTGCGAGTGACTCTAAATTAAAATTCTACTTCAAACTAACTTGATAGTAAACTCGCAAACTCGCTCGTAAGAGTTTAATAATTAAACTTGATAATTTTAGAATTATATTTAAATTATAATTAATGGAAGATATTAAAAAATAAAGAAAAGAATATATATAATGATTTTACACACATTTTGTAAGAAAATTGTTTGACACATTCATTAAATTCATTAATGTTTAAGCGTTTATAGATTACCCATCTCTCTCTCCACGATGATCCCATACTTGCATTGCCTCATGCGATGTTACTTCTTGATATTTTGTTACTTTTTCTGTATTATAATGTATTTTCTTATATAGCATCGAACTTAAGGAAATGTCAAGTGCCTTGTTCTTCGTACTCTTATTTATTCATTCCATATACGGTTTTCCGTTGAACTTTTAATTACTAGTAAAACTTTCAGTAACTATATTTAAATTAGAAGAATTTATTTTTTCTTTCCTAAACAAATATAATTTCTCACGCGCCAAACGATATTGCGCATTTACCTTCTCTCATTTTTTTCAAATACTTTCATTTAATTCCAAATACCTAAATTAAGTTTATTTAGTTTTAGTTATGCATTTGTCGTTTATTTACTTTTAAGTTTATTAAGTTCTATCTATTTAAAGAATAAATCATTTTAAAATTCAATTGAACCCTAGCCCTCACCTCATATTTTTCATTGGTAATTTGTTTTCGTTTTCTATTTTCTTAAATTAAATAAGAATAAAAGATAAGAAGCATACTGCTCCTTTTTTTTGTAGCCGTAAGTTACAACGACAACCATTCGTCAACTTAGATTGTTCACTACCTTAGACATCACAACCACTGGTAAAAAGAAATTTAATAATGAGTACAACAATCTCGTTTAAAAATTTTAAAAAATACCAACAAATTCGTAAACAACTCCTCTTTGTCTAAAGTTTCAAATTCAAATTTCTCTTAATATAAAAGAAAAATATTAACTATTATAATTAGATGTGTGATCTGGACGACAAAGACTAGTGGGGTAGTAACGAAAATTATAGTGACAATTGAAAAATAATTGAAGGGAGGTATGAGGATAATATGAAATTTATGAATAGAATACAAATTGCTATAACTTATATATAAAGTATTGGTGTGAGAAAAGAAACTATTAGGTGCCGGAGAAAAAGAAATACATATTGCCGGAAAGAATAATCCACGACTAGCCGGAGATGCTCAATAAATTAACCCAATGAAAAGAATAATTATATACGTAATAAAAAAAATTGTTAGAACCCGAAGAAAATAATTCGTCAATGGGCTTCACTTAAAATAATTGTCGATTGGTCTCATATAGTTATAATTTGTTAGACCCCATTGTTATAATTGTTCAATGGTTGTAATTAATAATACAACTCCTAACTAGTTCACTATCCATGTGTGTAAGCCATTATTTCTTTTATTACTATATTAATCCCAATTAATACAGACCGTTTAAGTAGCTAGAACTAAACGCAAAGAATAATAATAAATGAAGACATGCTATTGGTGTATTGCTCTAAAGCATATCCATACACTGTTGTGTACTATCAACCAAGGGTCATGCACAAAGATAACAACAACTAAAAAAATTCATAATTATTTAATTAATGAGTTAATCAAGTAAAAATAGTAATTAATGATATAGTATAAATTTGACGACAAAAGAGATTGGATATTCAAACATCTCATGCACATCATTTTAATTTAAGAGTTTAATAAAAATGTATCACATTTAAGTACATATATCGTATCTCATATCTTATGAATTGTTAGATTTGAGAAATACGATTAAAACTAAATAATATTCACATAATTTTTTTTTCAATAATAAATTTTATATTCAACGGTCCAAATGATAAAAGGCACGGTGTACTAATTCTTAATTTAATATACACATAGGATCAAGTAATAAAAAAAAATAAAAAAAATGATGTCACATTCTTTTATCTTAAATACGTTGGTTATAAAAAAATGAAAGATAAACTAAAGCTAACTAGCAGAAATGGAAAATAAAAAGTGAAAGAGTATCATTATATACAGTTTGATAAAAGCATAATCGTTCTATGTAGTTTAGGAGTGACGGGAAGGGACAATTAGAATATCTATTGTTTAATTAGTAAACATGCAACAAGCTAGGGTCATAATTATCTAACATTCGCACTGTGGACAACTCGACTAAACTCACTATTATATTCTTGTTTTATGTACGAATAGTTGGGAGGTTTAATGGATTGAATTTCGAAATAGAAATTTCGACTTCGAACTTTGAACCATTAATGAAGATATAAAAAAAATCTCAATAGTTAAGAACCATCTATTTTCTTTTCTAATTAATTAAAATCGATTCGATTCAACCGCTTACATACTTCATTATTGATAGAAAATTTCTATATTCTCTTTACTCATGCTCATAATACACATATACTAAAAATACTTTAAAAATGTCAATCAATCTATAATGAGTGTCATAATGAAATGTTAGGAAGATTTTAGATTAAAATTTAGGAGGAGGTAAGAGTACTCACTTCTTTTATAATTGATATTTAAGGATTTTATAACTAATTTTATTGAACATTTGAAATTTTGTTTTCCACCGAAATTAGATCTTCTTTAGGACATGAGACTCTGCCAATCGATGATTATCATATAACTTTTTCTTAATGTTTTCTTAATTAGGCTTTTAGTAATCACCCACTTAGATGGCAACTTAAATAGGATTTTGCAGGTCACTAATACGGTACAGTTAGCTAGGCCGGTCATCAAGATTTCAACAACTCATCAACTTAAATTGCTTGCTTTTTAATCCGCAGCAACAGTTTGCTTGCTTTTAATTCACGAGAATTTTGATTAAAACAACGGAACGTTAAATATGTTTAACATTCGTATATAAGGAAAAAAAATGCTTTTAAATATAAAATTATCAATATTTTTTATTCTTCATTGTGTATTAAGTACTTACCTTTTCTAAATATTAGAAAAACTATGCTTAAAAGTTGACAAGAAAGTTACTGCTGAACTAATTAATAGGACCTGGGATATTAATATATTAGTTGGATATATATAGAATGTCTACTAAATTTAGAAATTAGAAAATTACTATTAAACATATTAAAATAATTACTAAAATTATTTTAGTGTAATATAAGAGGAGCACATCTTGTCTCGTGGCAAAATATTTTCTTGAAAACATTAGGGTGCCTATGCTATGCTTTGAATATATGTTTGACTAGTTGATCAGTCAACAAAAAATATAAAATATTATAAAAACTAAAATTTTAAATCTTTTTCATAAAATAAATGTGTGAAAGTCTTATATCAAACTATAATGCCTCCAATATACTAATCAAGGGCAGAGCCAAGAGGGTGCACTTGCACCCGTGATCGTGATTAAATTTATAGTAGTAACTTATTTTCACATATGCTTGTTGTTGGCTAGATGAAAATGCCTTGATACAAAGATTCAAAGGGTCATGATTTGATCGCTCTTATTTCTCAACGTTTTTTTATTTTTCTTTTATGCTTACTTTACTCTTTTCACTTTTTTTCTTATTTATCCTTTATCTTTAAAAAATAATATTATATTTTATATTAACTATAATTAATATATATAAAAAATATAAATTAATGAATAATTTTGCGCTTCTTGAATTAAGTTCTTGGCTCCACCCCTAATACTAAGCTATCATAACTTGATAGAAACTAAACCGAAAGAGAGGCACCTAAATCTAAGATCATTATCCTTGTGCAAACTACATCGATCACTAGTCACCGCACACATCATTAGCCAACATACCTCTACAGATCAATCGCTTATAAGATCCAATAGAAGGAAGATAATTTTTTTAAAGCTATAAAGTCCAATATGTAAGACACAATAGATATAACTTTCATGATACAATAAAATCTGAGGAATAAATTATGATAATATCATAAGGCGTAGCCAAATATCATTAATCCTCAATTTCAATTTAGGCAATGCTTTGAAACAATCCTCTGATTTTTTTTTTCTGTGAATACTAGTTGTTTTCTATGCAATGATTGGATCAATGTTATACTCAATGCAATACTTTAGTCTATATATGTGGATTATCTTATTATTTTTGACTTAACTTATTAGTGACTTTGATGTGACTTTAAAAGGGGCTCATGAGCTCTTTAGAGGTTCGTCAATAAAAAGGTCAATAGTGGTGCACAACCAAAGGACCGCAAAGGGAATGATGCTCAAGAATCCTTTTTATTGCAATGCATGGAGAAGGTCAGGTAACAAGAACTAAGTAGCAGTTGTTCTATCAGTCCTCAACAATGCGATGATATGATTTTGGCTCCCATCCATGCACTGAATGATGATCTTAATATTTATTTAGTGAATATGATTGACCATTATTTTTTCCATATATTTTTCCTTAACATTCATGGAGATATGCAACATTCATCATCAAAAGTACAATAAATATTAGGAGACAAAGCACACAACCCAACGGACATGTGCCATGCCCCATTAGAACACAAGTTGTGTTATGTGGTGTGAATAACATCGGCCAACTCCATTGAGTTGTCAACAATGTAGACCATATTGGGGTGTGACACAATCCATGTACTATCCACGAGTTGTGTATTATTATTAAATTCTTGATGATCACAAAACACGTTTAAGGGTCAAGCTCATGTCTTTTCTCTTATGCGGCTCGTGCCCTAAATATCTTTCAATTATTATAATTAAAATAATTCAAAACATGGTCAGCACATTAGAGTAACACAGATCATGTTCGGCTCAATCTTGGTCTGTATTATATGAGTAGTAAAATTCTAGGGTTTCTTTCCTATGGGCAGAGTCCATGCTTGAGAAGGACATGGGCCGTGTCTTGTCTATTCTTTCATTACTTTATTTAAATAATATGAGGCACGTTCCTCGTGTCAAGGTGACGCAGTATGTCTGATATCCCTAGGGTCATATTATATGAATGACGCGATGTTAGGGTTTGTCCCTCCAAACGTGACCCATGCTCGAGGAGGACGTGGTTTGGGTCCAAGCGTCCATGGCCAAAACTTCATTGTTCTTTTGGTGAATCAACTCCAGAGTTTAGTGCAGAAATTATTATATTATTACATCTTAATACTCCTAACATCTAAGAGGCTAAACATGAATCGAAAGCCATAATTGTAATAATAAATTATTCATATCTAGGGCAAAAGCTTAGCATGCAATTATTTATCTAGAGGGGATCAACCTATGTACATACTTATTACATTAGGTTGTCCGTTCTTTGTGTTCCTACAGTTTCTCGACTTTGTTCCCTTGATATATGTGCTTTCTTCGATCTCCTTCGTTTTCTCCTAGTTTTGGTATGAAATTTTACGAGAGAGAGAGAGAGAGAGAGAGAGAGAGAGAGAGAGAGAGA